>CATIWQ010164755.1:0-11488 GCA_949673415.1 Euphorbia schlechtendalii | reverse complement strand
AGGGCGATAACGATAAGAATGGCCCGAAGCGCTTCCGTTGCTACTCCAAACCCTTAATCAACATATTAATATATTAATAAATCATATATAAATCTTAAATAATTTCAATTTAGAGGTTTGTTACCCCCAATGATGCATTTTCAAGTCTAGAAGGGTCTCAGCGGGTCGTTCTGGACTTTAAACGATTCGAAACGGAGCGAAATTGAGTTTTTCCAATGGTAAGGTCCGTACCGAAATTGGTTCTATTATGGTAAGGTCGGTACCAACGTCGACAGTCCAGACCTGCAGAAAACATACAAAAAAACTGCAGAAACGGCAAAACAAAAATCTGAAATTTCAAACGATCATAACTTTCACTACGATTATCGGATTCAAACGATTCTTATCATTTTGGAAATCTCATGATGTTTTTAACATACTGAAAGTGACAAAATCATGTTTTGAAGACAAATTTATAGAGAAAAGTATCAAACAGTCTACGTTATCCTAAATCGTGAATCGTAATTTTACGTAACTTCAAAAAATCTTAACTTTATTTATACTTATCCGTTTGAAGTGATCTTTATCATTCCAGAAACCTCATATATAAGGAATCTAATAAAATAACTAAATATGCAATAAAAATCTTCATCAAACCCAGAACTGAAAACAGTAACATTCTACCAGAAAACCCAAATAAATTTGTACAAAACTTTGAAAATTCATAACTTTTGATATACTTATCCGTTTTGAGCGATCTTTCTCATTCTAGAAAGCTCAAGATGTCTAGAATATTTTTATGTAAACAAATCCTCAAACAGATATTGAATCATGCTGAAATTCCCTGAAAATAGATTGGGGCACAAAAAAGGAGAAAACCGAAAAGAAAATGAAACTTCAAAAAGAAAAGTATATAAACGTAAGCACAAACTCTAGGAACTCAGAGGCTTACCCCATAGTCATGAATCCACTTTGCTTAAGGTCCATGAAGTCCTCCAGAAAGCGCTCCTCGTTTCTTTTTGGTTGTTGGTTGATGATTTACCGAAAATCTTTGGAAGGGATCCATTCCTTGCCAAAGAAGATGTTTTAGAAGGTGTGGTAACCTTCAAGTGAGTGATAAAGATGTTGTAGACTCTTCATTCAAGTCTAAACCTTAAGGATTTAATCTAACAAACCAGAAATTCCAAGTGTTGGTGATTAAAGTTTGGTATTTTGCTCAAGAACACTCAAGAACAAGTAGAGAAATGCTCCCTAATGCTCTCTACATTCTCCTCTCTTTTTCTTTGTCTTTTGATATGAGTTTCTTCCTCCTCTTACCTCTCTTTTTCCCTCTATTTTCATGCCCCTCCCCTCTTTTATAAAAAATTCAGCTCCCATCATAGAGAGCTCCTTTCAATCCAAAAAGTAAAGTGGTACCCCCACTTGTTTTGTCCTTTCTCCCTTTTTCCTCCACCATTGTCCCATCCATCCTCACTATGGATGAATAATTGTAGCCATCGCAATAGTTGATGTGATGGCTGCAATTAGTGGGGTTAATTGTTTAATAATTTTTGGAATTCTGCTGCTACTGTCAAAGCGATATCGGTACCGATGTCACGGAGTGACATTAACATCGGTACCGATATTGTAACATTAGTACTGATTTTTAGTGACATCGGTACCGATGTCATATTGGTACCAATGTTACAACATCGGTACCGATTCTACAACATCGGTACCGATGTTAGTGACATCGGTGTCAAAGTTGATTTTTTTGACTGATTTTAGTTAAAATTGGACTTGGTTACTGATGAGGTGACCTAAAAAAATTTCTAAGATTTTCTCTGAATTTTCGAGCCCCCTTCAATCCAAAAAGGTCCGACTATTTATAGAAAAAATCCCGAAAAATCTAAAAAGGTAAGTTTTTTCGGCGGGGCCTAGCCAATCTGGCGAGGAAGCCTCGCCAGGAGGCTTGGCGAACTCCTTAGAAAGTTTGGCGAGTTTTCCAGACTACCTGGCGTGCCTTGCTAGGGCATGGAGAGGTTTGCCAGGTCGCTAGCGAGCCACGCAAAGCCCCTGGCGAGGTTGGCCAGCCCTCTGGCGAGCCGTGCCTCGCTAAGTATAGGCGAGGCGGGCTCCGGATCCGGATTTCGGTTGCGTTTTCAAATTTTTTTTATGTATTTTTATATTTTTTAGTTAATTTTCTGAATTAAAATCCTTTCAAATTCAAAGACGAGGAAGACTCCCATATGAAGATCATCAGACAGTTGAAAATCGTGTGATTCAAGGATAAATATCCCGAAAAGCAATCATCATTGAACGCGCGAGCTAGTACAAAAATCCCGTGCTCACAACTGCCCCTCGTGTGATAATTGCTGGTTGTATAACCAGTATCATCACATGAAAAGAGCGAAGGGATTGAGAATGTACATGACCGGTGCAACTGGTGACTTCTTGTTCCCAATTGGTGATAACGTAAGCCTTCCTTTCTAGCGCTGCATCTTCATAGGGTTGTCCGTTTCTTTCTTTGGAATCCCTTAGGTACTTAATGCCCCTTTTGGATGGGTCGATCGTTTCTTTCTACGGCGTCCCTTTATTGGTTGGCAAACATTTCATTCTTCGGTTGAGACTGTTTCATTCTTCAACCATGAGATAACCGTTACCTTCTTCGGTTATATTTTGTATTTCCTTAATAGGATGTTGACTTGTTTCCTGTAACAAATCAGAGAAAAGATAATGTTAATACATTTGATGGTGAATGTTTTAATTATTTGATTGAGTTTATGCGAAGCAAAAATTTTTACCCCTTTAATCAAAAATTAAAACATGATAAATAAATAAGTTTAATAGAAATTCGGGGATGTCCCAAAAATTGCTCAGTTGTTTTAGGAGGCTTTTGTTGCAGTGTTGACTTTAGGCTTGAGTGGGCCACCATCTTGTTTGTAGGTTCCTCCTGTGGAGGTCTTTGTTTATCGGGACAGTGTTGCCCCAGTTCGGCATTGTCTTTACTTGTAAATGTCATCGTGCGAATGTAATGTATACATGTTTTTATACATGAACAGTATTTATCATATGATGTATGTTCGTATGTTTTAGGCGTCATGGGCTTCATCCATTGAAGATCCTTCTCTTGTGCTGGTGCATGATTACCCCTATGACTTGTCATGTTAGGGATTCCATGGATGACTCCCTCAAAGCGACGACCATGGGTTCGTTGAATCAGATTCGAGTTCATAGCTTGGATCTAATTTGAGTAAAGTCTGGATGAGTCGTTGATCCCGTGTTGTGTCGACGATAATCGCTTGGAAACTATTTGCCTGAAGTGTTGAAGGTATATGATGCCTTGTACCGTTCCGAGGAGGTGATGATGAATTTGATATTTCTGTGGTTCTAAGTTTTGCATAGATTGCCCTTGTGGGTTTTCAATCCATCGAACCTTATCTTAATTTTTACCTGGACTGCCCTTTCAGGTTTTCAATCCAGCAGATTCATTTTTTTCTTTATTTTATTCTTTTTGGATGTTTACTTGCGACATTCTACCATTGGTATGCAAGCAATCAAAATAAGCATATGCATAAAGATTTAGCAAAAATGATAATTCATTGATGAACTTAACAGGGGTATAAATGTTTCAAAATGATTTGACTCCTGCCATCAATTAGCCCTCTCAGGTTTTCTAACCAATATTAACTCTCAATGTCCTAAGTTTTGCCTGAGTCGCCCTTTTCGGGTTTTCAACTCAGCGGACTATTCTTTTTGGTGGTTTGAACAGAAGCCCTAATTTTTGCTCAACTAATCGAGTGTTAATTGACAGGCTAATTACAAAGTTATTCTTTTTTATTTGTACTGCTTTTTAGAGATTTATTTCTTTCACCTATGCATGATAGCAATTGTGTAAGATTTGGTTGATTTGGTAGATCAGTCGCCGTTCATGTCCATGACTTCATTTGTTATCTTGTTCAGTTTTTCTGACCGATTAGTTAGTTGGTACTCATGCTGCTTTGCTGGCTTGTATTTGACGATAAGTCTTGATCATCGGCGTTTCCTCTGATGGTGCGATAGTAGCGAGTCGTGTGAAGGAGTTGTTGACATGTTCAACAATCTGACTCCTTCTTTGTGACATTGCATCAGTTGTTTGATTGCCCCACAAATGGTGGAGTTATTGACGTGTTCAATGATTTGACTCCTTCTTCGTGGCATTGTGCCGGTTGGTTGGTCCCAACTTGCTTGGTCGACATTTTATCCTTATTTTAGCTCCGATCCTTTTGATCTTTACATGCTTCATTCTCTTTATTGAGTTAGTGGACGTTTCGCGGTAAGAGATCTTTCCATTGATCTTTTGTCATTGTATGATGAGGCAATTGCTATCACGCGTTATCTAACTACATGTATTTATCTCTCACTTTCTCTCAAGAGTCAAATCATTTGAAATTATTGTAATTGTGGGGAATCCATTTATACCCAAATTAATTTCATGAAATGATGTGTCATGTGTGCTAAAAATAATACGTAAATGTTTATGAGAATGCGTGATGTCATTGATAAAATATCAAGCAAATAAACAATGTTTCAATTTATTCAAAATAATTCAAAAGAAGCCTCGTAGGCTAAGTAGCTGAAAGCTAATTTATTACAAAATTATTCATCATGAATTAGTTCCCCTCATATGCATCAATGGATTCGAAGTTCTCCATCCTCTCTACCTTCTCAAACACTTCTTGATAGCTAGAGAAGCTATCAGATCCGAATTTGTTCCTGTTTGGTGGTAGTGCACCATCCAGCAGCTTTGTTATCATCTCCGGTAGGGTTAAACGAGTCTGCAGCTTGACTTGTGTAGCCATCCAACGTGTATAGTAGGATTTGAAGTTCTCACCCTGCCTTTTCCTTATGGACTCTAAATGTTGCATTGTGGTTTCCATCTGAGAGTTGAAACCATAATGCTCCAGCATAGCTTGAGCGAGGCTATTCCAATTGGTAGCTATGTCTAGCGGAAGGTGGCTATACCATTCATTGATCGGGTGGCCTAAAGTGACGATGAAGAGCTTAGCCATCATTCAATCGTTGACCCTTAGTGCTCTCATCACTGTTTGATAATGTGTGAAGTGAGAACGCGGGTTGCCAAATCCTATGAGCTTCTCAAATTACGACATTGCGAAGTTTGGGGGCAAGTTATCTTCATCCCCGGTTGTGTAGGGTATGTGTTCCTTAGGTGGCCACCGTGAATGGCCAAGAACTGTTACCATAGTTCAGCCATGCCAGGTTGTTGGAGGATGGCATCCCCTGCGCTTGGATAAGAGCTATATTGCCCCTGGGGATATGCCGCAAAATGGGGCAGTTGAGGTGCCTGGAGCTAAGAGGCAATCGATGTACTCCAGCTGGGAATAGGTTGTTAGGTCACTCCTTGGTAGAAAGGCCCTGGTGCGAATGCTAGCTGGATAGGATGACTTTGTCCTGCCCCGAACTAGTAATAAGCAGTAAGAGGTAGGGGCATCACGAGTGAAGTAGGAGGTCCCCCTGTCAGATTGACATTGTTAAGGGTAACCTCCGGGATGGACACTGCATTCTGGGTCCTCCCGACGTGTTGGCGAATGAGCGTAGCTAGTTGTTTGTTGTTGGCAAAGGCATTTATGGCAGTTGCAATTTCGGCGCTCACCAATGACTGCTGAGAATTTTATCCCGTACGAACAGGGTGATATTCCCTCGCACCTTGTCCTTGTGGATTGGCCATAACAGTGCATTGAACTGAATCTAAGTCTGAACCCGAGTCCTCGCTTGAGTCAGTGTACGGAACCCCCTCCAGATTGGCCATAATTGGGGAAACGCGGACCAGGCGGTGAGTAGGCCTCTTCCAAACCCCTTGATACACGAGCAGAATATTAGACCGTGCATGTAAGATTTGTGATATGACTCATGATGTGGCTGATGCATGAGATTTTTAATGTTATGGCTGCATTCACAAGGGGATAGCATACCATGTATGTCAAATAACATGTATATCAATCCATTTGAAACAAACAGGTTAGTCGTTAGGTAAAAAATGAAAACATGTGGAAATGAAAATCCAACAATGGGGGTTGGATTTGAGATTTGTACAATGTCAGTGTGACATCGTAATATGAGTGATTTAAGTGAAATGACTAAGTTACCCATGAGGTAATAGGTCAATGGTTTGAGGTTTTGTACTATGACTAGGTCCCATGGAATGAGGAGGTCAAAATTGTTTTGGGTAGGCAGTGTGACATACCCTAATAAAATGAAAATAACTACCATATGTAGCTACTAATAAATGATTTAGTTATTTATCCCAATTAGGGCAGAGTTTTTGGATACCTATGTGGTCATCACTATTTGAGGGTATGTGGTGACACGTGAATTATTGCCCCGTGTGGGCGAATGATTCGGGTATGAGGCGTATACCCTTGAAGATTTGTTAAGGTAAGACTTTTGAAGTAAGTTTGCCTCTCGTGGGCTGAGGACATCAACTGTGATATCCTTTAAGGTGGGAAAAATGGTTTTGGATAGGTATTTGCCCCGTTTGGGCTTTTGGTGTGTGTGATTTCCTCGGAAGGGCTGTGAGTTGGATATCGAGTGGACATCTCATGGTTAACATGCGGGATATATTATTACCCCTTGTGGGCTAAGTGTCGGATGTCAAGTGGATATCACGCAGTAAAAGGAAGGTATGTTTGCCATGTGCAGGCCAATAGCGGGGTGTCAAGTAGATATTTCGTTGAAAAAAAGGGGTAAGTGATGTCCCTATGTGGTTTTATGTTATCCTAGGGTGACACGATCTATAGTGTCAACTGTGCCTAAGTGTATGTGGTATTAAGATGATAACGTGATATGTACATTTAATATAATGTGTGTGCATTCTAGTATCTGCACAAAAATTCGTTGTTAGTATGACATTTGTACAATGACAAATTGAAAGTAGTATGCAACATCATATCTTCCAACCATACAACTCCCGCGTGTAGGGTTTTTGGCTAGTCTCTATCCTAAGTTTGGTTCATCTTAGGATCATGAAGATACTAAGGAGTGCACCTGCAGGAAAATATAATGCATAATCGCGTGTTTGGGTAACACCATAGGGAAAATGCCTACGGTTTATTTACATGAGGTTTGTAAATGGGTTGCTGATGTAGAAGGTTCTTGTTGCACTAAAATACACTCCAAGCCTCTTCCCAAATGGGTTGAGGGAGGTATATGCGATATGGCAACAAGTGCTCCACCCGTTCAAGTACTATCTTTTCTCATGGAGGCAGATTAGTACAAGAGAGAGCTTCGCGGTAATGGGGGTACCTTAGACTTATAAGCTAATCTCTTCTATTGCAATGCGTTATTATGAATATGTCATAATTAAGAGAAAATGAAATAATGTGATCCATAATTTTCAGCACTTATCCAAAATCTAAAACCTATAAAAAACAAGTTTTAGAAAAATCCCCAACGAAGTCGCCACTGTGAGCGGAAGACACGGAGCGGTGGGCCGAGAGCGCGTGATTTGAGAGGCGGCGGTCCACCGGGGTGTTTGGAAAAAGGTGCGCCGAGTTGGGGACCCAGGAAAAAGGTTGAAAGAGAAAAGCAAAAATGTTTTAGATCGGTTCAAACCCGAATTCACCGTCTCTTAGTGTGGAGTCGCCACCTGGATTAGCTCTTTCCAGGAATTAGATTCCTGTGAGGCGTAACGTCAGGGGGACGGCCCACTAAGACACAGAGATTCGGGTTTGAGATAAGTTACTTATTTCTTATGTGATCACATTATATTACATATATAGAAAACCGTATTCTCTTAATTGTGCACATTCGCACTTAGGTTGTTTTTCGAGTTTACATGCATGATTCATGTATTGAAAAAGCAGTAAATCCATCCACAAAACAGTAAGTAAATGCGGAAAAATAAATGCTGAAAATAAAAATTACAAGGCTTCCAAAAATCGGGGGATGCAACCGCCCGCTAACCTATTAATTACATTTTCCGTAAAATATGTGCAATACCCGAAGGAAAAATAAAATTCTAAACATACATCTAACCTGCATCCACAAAGGTTAGCACATGGGATATCACGTATGCTCGATTTGATTTTAGCGAGGCCCATGTGGCCTAATTAAAACATTGAAGATTTTAAAGTTGTTAATTTAAATAAAAATAGTTCATTTTTATATACACGTATGTTGGTCAATTTTATTAATGAAAATGACCGCATGGCAAAGTAGTGAGGACTATTATGTGGGGGTATTCTAATACAAAAATTAAAAAGAAATAAAAGAAGAAGGAGAATTACAACATTATTTACAATAATAAGGAATAAAATTAATTCCTAGGCCAAAAATAAAAATTAAAAAAAATGAAACAGATGAAAGCATGAAATTCGCAACTCTAGGAACTCAGAGGCATACCCTTGCGGTATGAATCCACTTCGGCGTATCCGTTCGATCCCCGGGAGTGTTCCTCGTTCGTTTTTGTAGTTTAATTGTGGTTCAATTGGAAAAAAAGTGTTTGGTTGGAAAATAAAGTGTTTATTTATCCAAAAGATAATCAGACTCGGGTTGTAAATTTGTTTTAGATCCGAGAATATCTGAGGATTTAAGAAGAAAAGATGAAGAAATTTGATTAAAGGATGAATAGATTTGGGATCCAAATGTGTTTTGGATCCGAGAAAAAATTAGAACAAAGAGAGATATTGTTTTTATTTTTTTTATCTGATAGAGAGGATTTTCTCTGAATTTTCGAAACCCCTTCAATCCAAAAAGGTCTAACTATTTATAGAAAAAATCCTGAAAAATCTAAAAAGGCAAGTTTTTCCGGCGAGGCCTCACCAGATTCTTGGCGAGGCCTTGCCAGGAGTCTAGGTGAGGCCTCGCCAACCTGGTGAGGAAGCCTCGCCAGGAGTCTTGGCGAGGCCTCGCTAAGAGGCCTGGCGAACTAGCCAGAAAATCTGGTGAGGCTCACCAGACCACTGGCAAACCTCGTTAGACACCTAGCGAGCCTCGCCAAGGCATGGCGAGGTTTGCCAGGTCGTTGGCGAGCCTCACTAGGCCCCTGGCGAGGTTGGCCAGCCCTCTGGCGAGCCGTGCCTCGCCAAGTATGGGCGAGGCGAGCTCCGAATATGGCTTTCGGTTGCGTTTTCAAAGTTTTTTTATGTATTTTTATATTTTTTAGTTAATTTTCTGAATTAAAGTCCTTTTAAATTCAGAGACGAGGAAGACTCCCATATGAAGATCATCGAACAGTAAAAAATCATGTGATTCGAGGATAACTATCCCGAAAAGCCATCATCATTGAACGCGCGAGCTGGTACAAAATCCCGTGCTCACAATAGGTCCGTTAACTGCGATACTTCGGAGAATGTGGACTGTAATAGGTCCATTGACTGTGATAAGTCATGAAAATGTGGACCATAATAGGTCCTCTAACTATAATAATTCAGAAAATGCTGACCGTAATAAATCCATTAACTGTAATAAGTTAGAGAATGTGGACCGTAATAGGTCCGAGGACTGTGATAAGTCAGGAAAGGTGTGGACCATAATATGTCTGTTGAATTTGGTAAGTAAGGAAAATATTGATCGTAATAGGTCCATGGACTGTGGTAAGTCAGGAAAATGTGGATCGTAATAGGTCCGGTGATGGTAATAAGTCTAGGAAATGTGGACCGTAATAGGTTCGATGACTATAATAAATCAGGAAAATGTGGACCGTAATAGGTCCGTGAAGGATGCAGACCATAATAGGTCCAAGGACTGTGATAAGTCGAGAAAGGTGTGGATCGTAGTAGGTCCATTGACTATAATAATGCAGGAAAGATGTGGACCGTAATAGGTCTATTGACTATAATAAGTCAAAAAATGTGGACCGTAATAGGTCCGTTGACTTTGGTAAGTCAGGAGAATGTGGACCGTAATAGGTTCGGTGACTGTGGTAAGTCAGGAAATGTGGACCGTAATAGGTCCGGTGACTATGATAAGTCAGGGAAATGTGGACCGTAATAGGTCCGTCGACTATGATAAGTAGGGGAAATGTTGACCGTAATAGGTCCATTGATTATCGTAAGTCTGGAAAATATGGACTGTAATAGGTCCGGTGACTGTGATAAGTCGGGGAAATATGGACCGTAATAGGTTCGGTAGCTGTGGTAAGTCAGGAAAATATGGACCGTAATAGGTTCGTTGACTATGGTAAGTTAGGAAAGGTGCGAACCATAATAGGTTCGGTGATTGTGATAAGTCGGGGAAATGTGGATTGTAATAGGTTCGGTGACTGTGGTAAGTCAGGAAAATGTGGACCGTAATAGGTTCATTGATTGTGGTAAGTCAAGAAAGGTGCAGACCGTAACAGGTCCATTGACTGTAATAAGTCAGAAAGATGTAGATCGTAATAGAACCATGAAAAATATGTACCGTAATAGGTCCATTGACTGTGGTAAGTCAGGAAAATGTGGACCGTAATAGGTCCATTGACTGTGGTAAGTTAGGAAAGGTGCGGACTGTAATAGGTCCATTGACTGTAATAAGTTAGAAAGATGTGGACCGTAATAGGTCCACGAAAAATGCGAACCGTAATAGGTCCATTGACTGTAATAAGTCGAAAAGATGTGGACCGTAATAGGTCCATGAAAATGCGAACCGTAATAGGTCCATTGACTATAATGAGTCGGAAAGATGTGGACTGTAATAAGTCCGTGAAAGATGCGGACTATAATAAGTCCAGGAAAGATGTGGACCGTAATAGGTCCATGAAAGATGCGGACTGTAATAAGTCCAGGAAAGATGTGGACTGTAATAGGTCCATGAAACATGCGAACTGTAATAAGTCCAGGAAAGATGTGGACCATAATAGGTCCATGAAAGATGTGGATCGTAATAGGTCCAGGAAAGATGCGGATCATAATAGGTCCATGAAAAATGCAGATCGTAATAGGTCCATGAAAGATGTGGATTGTAATAAGTCCAGGAAAGATGTGGAATTTGCCCCTAGCCATGTCGCAAAGACTGTTGGATTTTCCTACAAAATAAGATTTACATGTGCAAATATGATATGCACATAAAAATGCATGTGAATGCAACCTTTCTTTGACATTGCGTAAGGCTGTCCAGCTGATGCCCCATATTGATAAGTGTTCGCTACTTTTCTACTGATAAGTTTAATCTAATATGGTTCCAAAATCTCGTGAACTATTGGCTATTAACTGCGCCAAAAACTTGTTCACATATAAAATGTAGGTGTTGTCAATACCCCTTACCACATAGAAAAATGATGATAACTGCAAATATACAGTTGCGATGTAGTTTTAAAAGATATCGAACCCACAGGGAAGGAACCTGGTCTAAAGATACTAGGGAAGCTTAAAAGTGAATAAAATAAAAATAGTTTAGAGATTCTTGTGGATAGGAAGATTAGGATGAAAAGTTGAGTAAATATAGATGTGATAGACTAGAAACTCTATATGAATAGATTTTCACTACGAATAAGTTTAGCAGAGAAAACATGCAAGTTTAACAAAGATGTTACGACACACTAGATTATCTA
>CATIWQ010164736.1:0-16438 GCA_949673415.1 Euphorbia schlechtendalii | reverse complement strand
TAAGCTTTTGGAACAAATGGTTTCATGACATGGTATCAAGGAAACTTAGACCTAAAGGTCAAGGGTTCGAATCTTGACAGCTTCATTTATTAAAAATAATTGCAATACATAGCAGAATGAGTCTGTGTTGTACCCGCTTTAAATCCATTAGACAGTCGCATGCGAGGGAGTGTCAAAATTAATATGAATACTATGATTGGGTCTTACATATAAGCTTAAGCTTTTAGGTTAAATGATATCATGACACAAATAATACAAAACTCAGTTAATACATGCTGAGTAAAACAAGTATACAACTGAGTAAACAATAAGATGAAAGTTGAGTTATATTGATCTGACTAAAATAAAAATCTGAGCAAAGAAAGATAACATCTCGACTTTATACTGGTTCGGACATAGTCTACCTCTAGTCCCCATTTATCTTCCCTGAGCTTTAATCCATTAGTGTTACTCCTTTAATCAGGTGGAGAAGCGTTTGACAAGGGGTAAATATAGACAGTACCTTCCAAGCTATAACCCTAAAAAAATTGACTACTCTTCTCAAATATTCTATCACTCAAGATTTTTTTAAAGATGAGAGAACATAAACTCAACTTATAGAACTTCAGTTCTTTTACAAATGAAGAACTTATCACAAACAGATTAGAAATTTGAGTGTTTGCTTCAGAATTTTTTGAGGAATATTGAATGCTGAGATAATTTTAACAAATATTTCAGCTTCAAGTGTATTCACCAAATTGTAATTGTAGTCTTCAATATCTATTTATAGGCAAAGATCCTAAAGCAGTCATTGTAAACTTGTCGTCTAGTTTTGGTCTTCAATTCCTCTTCTCTTCAGGTTTTCAAATTCTTTCTATTACGAGAGAGGATATTTGTAACTTGTACGAGATTCAACCGTTAATCAATTTCTCGCTATGTCTTGATCCTCAAATTTGATTCTATAAGATGAGAGAGAGTGCGAGCTGCTATGTGGCACTCCTTGATAAGCTTTGAATCATGATGTTGCATTTTTACTTGGTGAATACTAAAATATGAAGAGAACAGAGTGTTTCTCTTAGACTTTAGTGAAAACATGTCAACATTCTATACTGACACCTTTTTGTCTGGGACCACATAATAATTCCTTTTTGTTTTTAGCGCTAAATCATCCTTTAAAGTGAAATGCATTAAACTAGGAATATTTTATGATAAGAATACGGTTAAACGGAAACAATGTTATATTACTCAACATAGCCTTTAAATAAATAAACTAGAGTTGAGTTATCTCAAAGTAAATTATGTTGCTGAGTTATTTTTCCTTTCATTTTAACTCGGTAAACTAACAATCTCACAACCTAAGTTATTTCTTTTAATTAAGTATAGATTAATATGGTGAGTTAATTTCCCTTAAATGAACTCAACTTTACTTAACGATTTAATTAAGAATCTACTTAGTACTTTTAGTTAATCTTTGCTGACCTAAATAGTTTGTGAATCCAAAACTCAAAATACTGTGAAGCATTATTTAGCTAAGTTCAACAACTTTTTAGTGAATGTTACAGTATATTGAGTTATGTATGTATAGAGCTAGCTTACACAAATTGAAAATGTAATTGACACCAATTGAAATGAACTCTAAATGAAATGCAAATGAGAACGTTCCTGTCAGTGTGAGTGTTGAGTTGTCATTTAGTTAGAGTTTGTTAGAGTAGTAGTAATCCATCGTGGCCTAATGTGGAGAACTCATGTTAGCTGTCTTGTAATGGTTGTAGTTTTGGATACTACAGATGACTTGCATATAAAGCTGGAAAGCTTACATTCCCCCCTCACGATTGAAACATGTGGAATAGAGTGAAGTCCCAATTTTTTCAACTCTAGATGTTTCAATCATGAGGGGGCTGTAAGCTTTCCAGCTTTATATGCAAGTCATCTGTAGTATCCAAAATTGCAATCATTACATGACAGCTAACAGGAGTTCACTACATTAGGCCACGACTGTTACTAATACTCTAACAAACTCTAACTAAATGACAACTCAACACTCACATTGCATTTTGAGTTAAAATCAATTAATGTAAATTACATTTTTAATATGTGTAAGCTAGCTATGTAAATACATAACTCAATACACTGCAACCTTCAAGCTAGCTCTATAAATACATAACTCAATGTACTGTAACCTTCACCAAAAAATAGTTGAACTCAGCTTAATAATGCTTCACAATTTCTTGAGTTTTGGATTTACAAACTATTTAGGTTAGAAAAGATTAACTAAAAGTATTAAATAAATTCTTAATTAAGTCGATAAGTAAAGTTGAGTTCATATAAAGGGAAATTAACTCACCATATTAATCTATGCTTAACTAAAAGAAATAACTTAGGTTGAGAGATAGTTCGTTTACCGAGTTAAAATGAAAGGAAAAATAACACAGCGACGTAATTTACTTTGAGATAATTCAGCTCTAATTTATTTATTTAAACGTCATGCTGAGTAATATAACATTGTTTCTCGTTAACCGTATTCTATCACAAAATATTCCTAGTTTGATGCCACATTTTGTTCACGCCAAGAGAAACATTTTGTTCAAGCCACATTTCAATAATTGGTGCACAAACCTGCAACATCAGGATTTAAAGCTTATCAACGAATGCCACATAGCAGCTCACACGCTCTCTCTCGTAGATAAAATTAAATTTGAGGATCAAGACTTGGTGATAAATTAATCAACGATTTAATCTATCACAACAATGGACAGACATCCTCTCTCACAATGGATTCAAATATGTCTCACAATGGAAAGAATTCGAAGACCTAAAGAGAAGAGAAATTGAAGACCAAAACGAGATGACTAGTTTGCAACGGCTACTTTGGAATCTTTTCCTATAAATAGATACTGAAGACTACAACTACAACTTGGTGAATACACTTGAATTTCTAAGAGCTAAAATCTCTATTCAAATCATCTCAACATTCAAAATTCCTCAAGCAATTTTGATGCAAACACTCAAATTTCTAACATGTTTGTAATAGAGAGAAATAGACTTTGAGAAAGCTAGGTTCTTCACTTGTAAAGAAACCAACATTTTATAAGTTGATTTTTCGTTCTTTCATCTTTAACAAGTTTTGAGTAATAGCAAATTTGAGAAGGGTACTCAAATTTGTTTAAGGGTTATAGCTTGGAAGGTACTCGTTATATTAACTCGATGTCAAAGGACTCTTCAACTAATTAAAGGAGTATCACTAGTGGACTAAAGCTCGAGGAATGTATATGGGACTATAGGTAGACTATGTGTGAAACAGTATAAAATCAAGGTGTTATCTTTCTTAACTCAGTTTTTAATTTTAGTTAGCTCTATATCACTCAACTTTCATCTTATCAATTCTCTTATTATTTACTCAGTTATATACTTGTATGTGCTGAGTAAGTTTTACTCAGCATCTATTTGACAAAACTGAGTTTAACTTGAGCTATTCAGTTTTGTGTTATTTTCACGTTAACTGTTTATCTATTTCGCATCATCCATTAATAAATCATACAATAACCAAAAAGGTTTAAATCAAGTTTTTAAGTAACCATTTTTATGCAAGTAAAAGTCATTCACCCCCTCTAACCTGTTATTCCGAGCCAATAGGACCAACAAGTGGTATCAAGGCAGTTCCCAACTTAAGAATTCACAATCTTGAGTTAAAGATCCTATGGCTTTTTTATCCATCTTATGTACCTGGTAATGAGCAGACTGCACTCTTTAAAGAAGAATTGTTTGTAACCAAACCTTCACTTTTTGATGGCAAACACTACACTTTAGAATGAAAAATTTTATTCAAACACAAAATATGCTTGCATGGCTAGCAATTGAGAATGGTCCCCATATCCATACTGAAGTCAAACATGGATAGAGAGTCCTTGTCATTTCTAAAAATTATGATAATGTTGACCTTAACCTGTTAAATGAACTTACATTTTTCACTATATTTTTCTAAGTTTAATAGAGTATCAGGATGCGAGAAAACTAATGAGATATGGCAAAAATATAGAGGTTACTTTTGATGGTACTAACAATGTAAAGGAGACTATGATCAATCTGATGATCAGAGAATATAAACTTTTCCATTTGGAATCCAATGAAGGAATTGAAAGAATGATTACTTGGAGATAAGGAGAGCAAAAGCTTAGCATCATGCTCTAAAAATAGCAATTTCGTTGCTGATTAGAATGCTAGGGAAGACATAGGGAAAAGCACTCAAGCTGGGGTAAGTTCTGAAATTTCTTTTTCTATGGATAAATTTTCTTAGATGCTCTATGATGTTACGACGTTGACCAATAAGTCAAGGAAAAACATTAGAGAGTTAGTGAGGAGATGTGAAGATTTGGAAGACATAATTACTCCTTAATTTTTGATATTTGATTTCTTCAAGAAAAAGTTAAGTATTAATAGGGGTATAACAACAAACTCACTAAGCAATTAGTCGAGTTAACTATTGAAGTAACAACTTTGAAGAAGTATGGGCACCTCCTCTAACCAACAGTTCAGCTCTGAGTAACCAAACTCACAACTCTAATAGGAAACGAAAACTTTTCTAAAGAGGAAAGTGAGTTAGCCCAGCCCAAAAAGGGATATGTGGTTTTTTGTAGGAAAGCTAGACATGTAACAATTCTTTTAAACATAAAAATGGTTATTATGACAAGTATGAATGAAGTAAAGTAAACACTTCTAATAAGGAAGGACTTAACCTTAAGGCATGGGTACCTAAGAAAACTTAACTATATTTTAAGTGATCTTGAAATCCACTAAAGATACTAGAATGTGGTATTTGGAAATAATTGCTCGAGGTATAAAACTAGTGATGAAAAGTAGTCTATCACATTGGAGAGAAAAAGAAATGGAAGTGTTAGTTTTGGAGACAACCAAAAAGGTAAGATTGTTGGAAACTATACAGTTGATGCTAGTCCTTCAATCGAAGAGGTTTCTATTATCAAAGGTCTAAAGTTCAACTTTCTTAGTGTAGCTCAGCTTTGTGATAAAGGTATAAGGTAACATTTGACTCAGCATGTCACTTGGTAATTTATTGTAATACTGATATAATAATTCTCTATGCTCTTAGAGTTAATAATGTTTATATGATTGACTTTACCCGTGGCTTCAGCAACATGTGTGTTTTATCTAAGGAGGAAAATTTGTGTCTTTGGCACTGAAAATTAGGTCTATAAATATGAACATTATGTTCAAACTAGCCAAAAAGTAACTAGTTGAGGGTTTACCCTGTATCATCATTGAAAAAGATAGACTTTGCTGAACATGTCAACTTAGTTAGTAGTTTAGAAAATCACTTAGATCTATAAATGACGTAGTAATTAAGACATCGTTGGAAATCCTACACTTGGATCTCTTCAACCCTGTTCAGCCTATGAGCTTGGGTGAAAAGAGATTTTCTCTTATTGTTGATGACTTCACGAGATTCACTTGGGTAATCTTCTTGGTAGAAAATATGAAACCTTTGAGTCATTTCAAACTCATTTATCGAATAATGAATGAACTAGGAATTAAAATCAATAGATTCCAAAGTGATCATGGAAGAGAATTCGAGAATTTTCTTTTCAAAGAATTCTCTGCGAGCATAGTATTGACAACAACTTTTCTACTCTTTATACTCCTCAACAAAATGGGGTTGTAGAAAGGAAAAATAGAACTATAGTTGAGATGGTAATATCCATGTTGAGTGATAACAATATACCAAAGTACTTTTAAGAAGAAGTTGTTAACATAACTGGTTATAATCTAAAACAGGTTTAATTTGCCTGTTATAGAGAAAACTCCTTATGAGCTTTGGCGAAGGTGTAAGCCTAAGATTGGTCATCTCAGATCATTGGACGTATGTGTTTCATTTTGAATACCAAGGAGCAGTTAGATAAGTCTGATCCTAAGGCGGATGAAGGTATCTTTATGAGTTACTCAACTAACAGTAGGGTATTTAGCATATATACTAAGAGAACTAGCTTATTAGAAGAATATATGCATGTAGATTTTGATGAAACTAACAATGCAGGAAGATAAGCCACTCATGCTGACAAAGAAGCAAATTCACTTAGCATGCCACTCTTTGATCTACCCAACTCAAAGCAATAGAAAGATATTGAGGAAGTTAAATCCGATGAAGATCGCTCAGTAATTTTCAGCAATGATGATTAAACTTTGTAACGATAACCTAGTATGGAGATTCAAGTTGCATATTTGAATCTTCCAAGAGAAGTTATACTCATCGCACTTACCCAATTAATCAGATTGTTGATGATGTTCATAATCCATTAATAACGAGAAAGAGAGATTATAACTCATCACAATCACCCAATTAAGCAAATTATTGATGATGTTAATAATCCTGTAATGATGAGGGGCCAACATGGTAGAATGAAAAGTCGTCTAGTGTTCATATCATTGATTGAAACTAAGAAGTTTGAAGATGTTGAATTTGATGACTAAGATGATTGGTATGTAAGAAGAGCTAGATCAATTCAGAAGAAATGATGTACAGGATCTAATGCCCAAACTTAGAGGCATATCAATCATTGGAAGTAAATGAATTTTCAAGAATAAGCTTGATGAAGATAGCAATATTGTCAGGAAAAAAGCCATACTTGTTGCTTAAGGATGCAATCAACTTAAAGGAATCAATTATGATGAAACCTATGCACCACTAGCAAGATTTAAAGTTATTAGGATTTTATGTAATTTTGCATCTTATATCAAATTTAAATTTTTTCAAATGGATGTAAAAAGTGCTTTCCTTAATGGATCATTCAAGAATAAGTATATGTGCGTCAAGCTCCTGGTTTTAAACATTCAAAGCATCCAAAGCATCTATACAAGCCAAGAAGGCTTTATATGGCTTAAAGCAATCACCTTGTGCTTGGTATAAGAGGTTGACTAAGTTTTTTCTCAACAAACGCTATGTTAGAGGAAAAGCACATTCGACTCTGTTTATCAAGAGGAAGAAGAATTATGCGTACAATCCATATTTATGTTAATGATATCATCTTTAAAGAAATGGATGAAAGACTTTGCAAGGAGTTCAGTAAACAAAATAACAGTGAATATGAAATTTCAATGATGGGGAATTGAATTTATTCCTTGGTCTGCAAATCAAGCAAAGTAATGATGGAATTTTCATTAGTCAGTATAAATATTCCAAAGATGTCTTGAAGAAGTTTAAAATGAATAAAGCTAAACCAATGTCAACTCCAATGGTCACTGATATAATCTTAAGTAAGGATGAAGTTAGTAAGCATGCAGGTAGTAAGTTCTATAGAGGTATTATTTGTTCTCTACTTTACTTACCTGATATTCAATACTCTATATGTTATTGTACTCATTATCAAGGACCTCGGAGAATCTCACTTAGCAACTGTTAAGAGAATTATGTGGTATTTGCAAGGATATGTTGATGCAGAACTATTGTATCCAAATGATTCAAATTTCACACCTAGAGGATACACAGATGCTCACCATGGAAGAGAAAAACTTGATAGGAAAATCACCATTGGTGGATGTCATTTTCTTGGAGAATGTCTAGTCTCATGGTCCAACAAGAAGCAAATTCTGTTGCACTTAGCACTGAAGAAGCAGAGTACATGGTAGTAGGAAAATGTGTATCACATTTGATATGGATTTAGTAGCAATTGGAAGATTATGGTATAAAGTTTAAATGCCTTGAAGTTATGTATGATAGCAAGAGTGCTATTGACCTATCTAAAAATCCAGTTCAATGTGGTAGAATGAAGTATGTCAACATAAGACATCACTTCATAAGGGATCGTGTGCTGAGGGGACATGTCTAATTGGAGTATGTTTCGTCAAAGGAACAACGTGTTTACATATTCACAAAGCAAATAGCAAATGTGTAGTTCAACACTCCAAGCGAGATAATTGGTATGGAAAATCCAATTTGAAGAAATCTTTGAAAATTCGCTAAGTGTCAATGTGCTAATTTCAAAGTTATGCTGACCAACTGAGGTAAAACATAAAGCATACGGCTTTCTGGGTGTAGATGGTGATATCTATACATATAAAATAAAGTATTCAATGAGTGGGTATTCACTCATCTTTGAAAACTTAAGTTGTTTTTGTTTTGCGGTAAAATGAATTTTTTTGTCTCTTTATTTAACTAAATAGAAATTTGAATTTAAACCATTCTTCCAAAACTATTGCATTTTACTGAGTCGGTTAATATTTGTTCAATCCCACCATTCACTTTGATTTGGCTTGTTGAAAGGATACGTTAGCACTACATATTTGAAGATGAATATAATGAGAATTCATGTTGGAGAGGGAGTTTAAATTCAAAGAACTCTAATCGTTTTCTACCTGCAAAAATTCTCATATCTCAAGTTTTTAAATCTTAAACCTTCTTCAAATAAATGGTATCTCAAAGTAATCCTAACCAATCTACTATCAATGAGTATCAGTTCGTGCTAGCTAAGAGATCTCAAAGGAATCTCATCCTCAACGCAACTGGTCTAATGGAGAAGATCATACTAGAACAAGGAATAGTGTTCACCTAACCAAATGGGGTGCTGGTGAAAGGCTATATCATCGTATCAACATTTTAGATACTCATAGATTGGTGTAGAAGGAGTTTCTAGATAGAGTGATTAAGCAGCAGAATCTCAAGGGGTTTTTCTCACTTGAAGGACCAGCCATTAAAGAAGTCATGCATAAGTTCTACACTAGCATGTACACCATTCAAGGTCAACTAACCTACTCGTGGTAGAATTAGAGGAAAATTCCCCTTTGGTTTTAACAAAGCTAATTGGAAACTGTTTAAGAATGTGCAACAAGGGTACTGAATTGAGGAAGCCAATATATGAGGATGATGTAATCATCCCAGACCTATTCGAGTAGCCAGTAAATTAAGGTTCAAGCGAATTGAAAGGAATATGCCTATATAGAGGGAAGGAGCTTGTCATGAGTTATTAAATAAAGTATTGCAACCGAAGACATAATCTCTCTCCAACTGAAGCAAATTCAAGAGATGTGTGATCTACCAAATGGTAGAAGGAAAGTAGTTGAATTGGGTGGTGTTGATTCTCAATCATCTGACTTAGGTAACAACAATGTACCATTATGGTTATTTGGTCATTGCAATAATGATGGCCCTGGGAGTTATTGTGGTTGGCTATGAGAGGGCAAGAGGAGATGGAATCCTTACCATAAAGAAAGTGCTTGATTTAAAATAACTAGTAAGATTATAGTGTTCAACACTTCACTCTAGGTATACAAAAGCCCATGGATAGAAATCAAAGAAGGTTGCGGTAATACCAACTATGCAACCAGTATATGTAGCTACGTGAGATGAGGACTATGATTTGGATGAGTTCTACATTCGAGAATTTAAAAATGAGCCTAAGGATGACATCTCGATTAGGGCTTATCTTATTAAGGTAAAGGAGGCTGGAAGAGTCCAACAACAAAGAAGGCCAATGGAAATAGCTCTATAGCAAAGCAAACAAAGGCACCTAAGAAGAGAGTGCCAAAGAAGTTGACTCTAAAGAAGAGAAGTGGAGTAGTGAAGCATGTTGAGGTTGAGGAGACTGAAACTCAATATAATTTACCTCTAGTAAGGGTAGATGTCTGGAAGAAGAACAAAACAATGACAATAACTCAACTAGAGGCAGAGTTAAGAAATAATTTACTCAAAGGTAGGAAGAGCTTGCCCCCTTACTTAAAGTAGAAAAACAACTCAAAGGAGCTCAGAGGAAGAGGACTGCTCCCAAGAGAGCGAGGAAGAAGATGCAACTAATTGAAAGTTATGCAGATGAAGTTGAGGTTGCTAAAAAATCTCAAGAAACATTTCAAGAAGTTGAGCGAGTGCAGGGAAAAGAAGCTTAGTTGGATGAGCCACCTAATGCAAATCCATTCATGGATCAATCATCAACCACCACCAACTAGTAAACACTTCACCACCTTCTTTCCCTTCATCTTCTAACCCAAATCCATCTCTACCAAACACCATTTTTCTTTTCCACAAAAAAATCTCCTCTCCAAAACCATCACCTTTAAAATCACTCATTCCATCACCTAAAATATCTACATCTCCACCTCTTACAGAATTAACTCCTTCACCAAAACATTCTTCACCTCCTTCATAAAAAAAAACCACAAATACCATTCCATCATCTATAAACACTAGACTTACCACCTCTTCAACCCAAACACAATCTTGTTGATTAACTCTATGACTCATACTGAGAGGTAGGCTTACAAGGCTAAGAAAGCTGAGAATTCCACTCAGCAAGACCTAGAAAAAGAATTTGAGGTAAATTTTGGAGCCAATGAAGCAACTAATTCAGATAAAGATCGCATTTAAGAGGATGATGATGATGATTTATTCATCTTAGCTAAGATAAGAGAGATCACAAGGATTAGATATGCTTCTCTCAAATCTAATGCCAAGTTAGATGTAGCAGTTAGCAAAGCGCTAACGTTAGATGATTTAACGGAGAACTTAAAGAAGATGAAGAAGATGGTTGTTATGCCAGATTTTGATCAACACACCAGTAACCCCCTCTAATTCATTATACTATGAAGAATTTGAAAAGATTCAAGGGGGTCTACTAATGATAAGGAATCATCTCACTAAGGAGAGTGCTAAGAGCATGGTTAACAAGATGGTTGTTATCTTATCTGGCTTGTTAGATTCTGCAATGCAACTATTATCTAGTGTTTATGCCATCCCAACTTCTTTATATTTAGCTAACTTTATGGTGTAAAAGTTGAAGGGAAGTTTAGATGTTGCATCTACTCAACTGAGTAACATCAACTGTACTCTAGCTGAGCAAAATGTTTAGTTTCACAAGTTTGGAGAAGATTATGCGGGCATTAAGCTCAATATATATAAACTCTTAGAGGAGTTTTTAAACAACTTGAATGCTCAAACAAACATCCAACAATCTATTGCTAATAATATACAGAAGATGCATGATTAAGTTACCAAGGATGATGAGAAGATTGAAAAGATTTCCAAATTTGTTGAGAAACCATCTTCTATCACCTCTGTTCTAGATCTGAAAAACAATGCCACTTGTGTGGTGATCAAGTCCAACATTGAAGTTACAATCGAAGATTCAAAAAAGATTCTTCTTGCAGCTATCAACATAATTCAACCTTCTGAAAGCTGAGCAGCCGATCCAAAGAATAGCTTTACTATGCATACAAAGCTGAACATAATGGTTGAAAGATTACTTTAATGTTAAAATAGATTCAAATGCTAAAGGACACTAAACTTGAGGATGAAAAGGACATAAACTACACTACAAGGAACTTGCAGGCATTAGGGCTAAGGATAATAGACACTGAAACCAAATTGAAGATAACATTGTTAACAAGGGAATTCTATGGAATGCTTCAATGTTTTTAACAGTTTACTTATCAAGGCTTTGATTTAATTGCACACCTCACCAGGACTCATTATGTTCTCCTAACTAAGCTTAACAAGCAAGATTTTCTATCTTATATTAGAAAGAAACCATTTAAAGAAGAGATTGATCTAGCCCTTATTCAGGAGTAGGAGTTGTATATTGAAGCTTTGGATCCTTTTAATGTTTGTCTCAACTAGTTAGTGGATGAGTAGATAACAAAGGGGGAGAAAGTAGTGGCATTAGCTTAGAGGAAAGAAAATTATTTTAAATATGTGCTCCCAAAAAGGAAAGTCAAGGATCCAATGCAACCTCAATAGAAAGGCAATATTGATCTTGAAGAGCTGAGGCGTAGAAGGATGAATGAAACCAGTCCAAAAGTTGGACAACAACAGCTATATCAGCAACACTAATGTCAGCAAAGAAAATGGAATAACTCAAGTAACAATAGTTGTAATAGCTTTTCATGTAGTATAGGATATTATATATGTACTTGCTAAGTTATTATAATGAAATTTACAATTATTTACCGGTCAAGTTAAAATCTTCTTAACTTATTAGATTATTGTTCTCTTGCAATCTTTGTTTTATATAATGCAAGAAACAATGAAGACTAATCAAAGGAGAAGTTGATCATGACAAGTCCCTATCTAAAAAATAAGTTCACTCAATGATAACTTAGTAAAATATTATTAAATGTGTTCCCTTCAAAACTTTGATAACCAGGCAGATAAAGCCACCTCAATATGCTAAGAAGACAAATGTTAAGCTGAGCTGATTTATTTACCTGAAAGGATTGCATTAAACAATGAATAAAATCCAACAGAGATTTATTTCCTAAGCTTTCTTTGCAAGAAAAGCATTTTATCCTAATCAGGATTCTCCTTGTACAGAAACAAACTCTATCCTATTAAGGAGATAATTATCTATTTAGGCAAGAGTTCTATTTGGGATACACCTCCCTCTGCTAATAAAATTAGAAGTTATTCAAAGTCTATAAAAGGCCCTCTTGGGTTACCATTCAAAGGTACGTTATTCTTAACACTCAAAACTCCTTATCTCCTCTCTTAAAATTCAGTCTAACTTAAGCATCGGAGAGGCTACGGTGGTCACACAGTTAGTCCCCATAGCAACTGATTCTATTTTACAAGAACCTTCAACAAGCACAAAGAGGAGCTTAAGGAGTTAATCTCAGTTCGAAGATTAAAGCACAGAACCACTTTCTTGGACTAATCTTTCATTGGTACGGTGAGCGTGGAGTGATTTATCTTACTCAGGCTTGAATCTTAGTTCCTATAAGAAGATTTTAATGATCAAAATCTTATTAAAAGTTAGTGAATCATGTCCCACATTGGGAATACTGATGAAACTAACACCTCGCAAGAGGAAATCACCTAAATCGGACATCTGTCCCACCTACAACGGGAATGATGTCCAATGGAGAATTACTCTTCACGATGGCAAATAGCTCTATGAACACAAGAAATTTAGAGGATAACAACCCTCTCCTAGCATTGCAATGGAAGCACAATATGACCCTTGAAGAGTTGGATAGCTATTACATGTCAGGTGTAGTCTTTGGAGACTTGAATAGAGCTAAATTGTAAATATCTAGGTGGGAAGCTGTACCTGTGTGGAATTTGATGGAGGATTTTGAGAGAGCCTCAAAGGGATACATGTCACCTCACTTTTATAATTAATCGAGAGTCCCTCCAATCACGCCCAACATACCTCTCTCAAATGCATTAGTTCACTCCATACCTCTCATAACTGCTTGGGCAGAAGAGACAGCCCAACCAGATCACAATAGAACTCCTTTGGGTCAATCCAAACAACTAACCCTGCTCCAAGGGCTAGTGTTTGACATGAAGTATGGAAATATACCACCTGGAAATATAGGGCCAACTTTGGCTGCTATTTTTAAATTTGGGTACAAATGTCCTACCTAAGCAGCTCATTAGGTTGAAGAAAGGTAAGAGGCTATTAGAAATAGAAACTGATGAAAAAGAAGATGATCCAGAATTCGAGAAGAAAGCCAAGAGGGTTTTTGCCAAGCTAGCAATTCCTTATCAGGAGGTGACTTCAAAGATTAACTTTTCACCATTCAAGAGGAACATATTAGACAAACCCTTATCACGCACGGTTTTCTTACCTATGTTTGATAAATATAGGGGGAAAGATGACCCAAACTACCATGTACGTTATAGAAACTGTATAAAAATGGCAAGGGCAACTGAGGCATACATAGTTTTCCTCCACCCTTAGGGGGCCAGTTGCAAGATGGTTTACATCATTACCACCTATCTCCATAGGCAGCTGGGATAAATTAAGTTATGCATTGCAAGCACTTCTTGGGTTTTTCTCCATCCCTATTGGTTATAAAGAGTTTACATGAGATTTTACAAAAACCAAAAGAGAGTCTTAGTGAATATTACAACCGGTTCAAAGAAGCATGCTTAGAAGTAAAGGATTTGGATTTCAACACCATAAAGGAAGCAAGGCTAAAAGGAATGAGAAATAGATTCTTAAAAAATGCTAGCCTACATTAGATGTAAGGGATAGCTAAAGAATTAATCTTGGTAGACGAGGTAAGCTTTAGCCGAAGAAGATAAAGTAAGAGCAAAGATTCTAAAAACTATGTGTGAGCGGGCGACACGGAGTAGTGGGCCAAGAGCGCGTGGAGATGAGAGGCACGGTCCACCGGGGTGTTTAAAAAGAAAAGCACCGGGTCGGGGAATTGGGAAAAAAGGTTAAAAGAGAAGGCGAAAACAATTTTAGATAGATTCGAACCCGAATCCATCATCTCTTAGTGTGGAGTTGCCACTTGGATTAGCTCTTTCCAGGAATTAGAGTCTTGTGAGGCTTAAAGTCCGGGGGATGGCCCACTAAGACACAGAGATTCGGGTTCAGGATAAGTTACTTATTTCTCATTGGATCACATTATATTACATCTATAGAAAACTGTATTCTCTTAATTGCGCATATTCGCACTTAGGTCATTTTTCGAGTTTAAATGCATGATTCACGTATGGCAAAATAATAAACCATCCAGAAGGCGATATAATAGACCATCCAAAAAGCAGTAAGTAAATGCGGAAAATAAATGTGAAAAGTAAAGATTACAATGCTTCCAAAAATCGGGGGATGCAACTGCCCGCTAACCTATTAATTACATTTCCCAAAAAAAATGAAATTGCAATACCCGAAAGAAAATTAAAATCCTGAACATATATCTAACCTGCATCCACAAAGGTTAGCACAAGGGATATCACATATGTTCGATTTGATTTTAGTGAGGCCCGTGTGGCTTAATTAAAACATCGAAGATTTTAAAGTTGTTAATTTAAATAAAAATGGTTCATTTTTATTTACATGTACGTTGGTCAATTTTATTAGTGAAAATGACCGCATGGCAAAAGGTGAGGTCTTTTATCCGGGAATAATTTTAATTCCCTTTGTTGGGGTATTCTAACATAAAAATAAAAAGAAATAAAAGATGAAGAAGAGAATTATAACATTACTTAAAATAATAAGGAATAAAAATAATTCCTAGGTCCACAAATAAAGATCAAAAAGAGATGAAGTAGAAGATGAGCATGGAATGCGCAATTCTAGGAACTCAGAGGCTTACCCTTACGGTATGAATCCACTTCGGTGTATCCGTTCGATCCCCGGGAGCCTTCCTCGTTCGTTTTGATTTAATTGTAGTTTAATGTGGAAAAATAAGTGTTTATATATCCAAATGATAATCAGACTCGGGTTCTAAATTTGTTTTAGACAAAGAATGTCTAAGGATATTTGAAGAAAAAAAGATGAAGAAATTTGATTTTATGATGAAGAAATTTGGGTCCAAATGTATTTTGGATCCAAGAAAATATTTGTAGTATTTGTCTGTGTTTTTTTATCTAAAGAAGAGAATTTTCTCTGAATTTTCGATCCCCTTTCAATCCAAAAATGTCTGACTATTTATAGAAAAGTACCGAAAAATCCAAAAATGGTAAAAAAGTTTGGCGAGCTCGCCAAAAAGTTTGGCGAGCTCGCCAACCCATTTAGCGAGGCTCGCCAGGGAGTTTGGTGAGCTTGCCAACCAACCTGGCAAGGTTCGTTAGACCCCTAGCTAGCCTTGCCAGTTGTGAGCGGGCGACACGGAGCAGTGGGCCGAGAGAGCGCGGGGGTCATAGGCGCGGTCCACCGGGGTGTTTTGAAAACAGATGAAGGAAGAAAAGTACCGGGTCCGAGACCCGAAAAAAAAAAGTTTGAAAGACAAAAAGGCAAAAACGTTTTAGATCGGTTCAAACCCGAATCCGCCGTCTCTTAGTGTGGAGTCGCCACCTGGGTTAGCTCTTTCCAGGAATTAGAGTCCTGTGAGGCTTAACGTCCGGGGGACGGCCCACCAAGACACAGAGATTCAGGTCCGGGATAAGTTGCTTATTTCTTATTGGATCACATTAAATTACATTTACAGAAAACCATTTTGTTTTAATTGTGAATATTCGCACTTATGTCATTTTTGGAGTTAAATGCATGATTCACGTATTGCGAAATATAAACCATCCACAAAGCGGAAAAATAAACCATCCACAAAAACTGTAAATAAATGTGGAAAGTAAATGCGGAAAATAAAATTAATAGGCTTTAAAATTCGGGGGATGCAACCGCCCGCTAACCTATTAATAACATTTCCCGAAAATTGAAATTACGATACCCGAAGGAAAATTAAAAATCCTAAACATACATCTAATCCTAATCTACCCCCATCCACAAAGGTTAGCATAGGGGATAACACGTATGTTCGATTTTGGATTTAGCGAGGCCCGCGTGGCCTAAAAAATATCAATCACGATATCATTTGTTGTTTAAATAAAACCGTTCATTTTATTAGCACATTGGTTGCTCATTTTAATTAATGAAATTGCTCGCATGATAAAAAAATGTGGTCTGTTATCCGGGAATATGTTTTATTCCCTTCGTGGGGGTGTTCTAACATACATCTTCTTATGATAAAGAAAGAGATAAAGAAGAATTACAACAGTTAAAATAAAGTAAAA
>CATIWQ010164732.1:0-28108 GCA_949673415.1 Euphorbia schlechtendalii | reverse complement strand
AAGAAAAACTTAGGACATCGAGAGAACCACATTAGTTAGAGAACCTGAAAAGGCTAATCAATGGCAGGAGTCAAATCACTTGAAACATTTATACCCCTGTTAAAGTTCATCAATGAATTGTCATTTTTGCTGAATCTTTATGCATATGCTTATTTTGATTGCTTGCATACCAATGGTAGAATATCGCAAGTAAACATAAAAAAAACAAAAAAATAAAGAAAAATGAGTCTGCTGGATTGAAAACCTGAAAGGGCGGTCTAGGTAAAAATTAGGATAAGGTTCGATAGGTTGAAAACCCACAAGGGCGATATATGCAGAAATTAGAACCAACATCAAATTCATCATCTCCTCCTCGGAATGGTATGTGCACGGCATACCTTCAACACTTCAGGCAAGCGGCTTCCAAATGATTATCTCCAACATAGTGCGGAATCAAAGACTCATCCAGACTTTCCTTAAATCAAACCCAAACTTGGAGCTCGAATCGAATTCAACGAACCCATGGTCGTCGCTTCGAGAAAGTCATTATGGAACCCCTAACAAGATAAACCATAGGGGCAGTCATGCACCAGTACGAGGGAAGACTCTTCAATGAACGAGGCCCACGACACCTACGATTGATGGACATACATCATGCGATAAATATTGTTCATGCATAAAGTCATTCATACATGCATACGCATCATGTCACTTACAGGTCAAGGGGATGCTAAACCAGGGCAACATCATCCCAGTAAACAAGAATCTCCACCTCCATATGAGTAACTTACAAACAAGACGAGGGCTCATTCAAGCCAAAAGTCAATTCAAGCCTACCTAGGCCTCTTTCAAGCAGCATTGCAACATCACAAAAGCCTCCCAAAATAACGGAGTAGTCATTGAAACATCCTCGAAAATCTCAAACTCAAATTTCCGCATTTATCGAATGCCTCAAGTTTTAATTCTTGATTGAAGGGGCAAAAATTTTTACTTCCAGCAATCTCAATCAAGAAAATAAAACATATGTCAGAAGTATATACAAATAAAATTCTTCATTTTTGCAGGTATCCCTTCAACCCACAAGGGGCATCCACCGCAGACTTTCTACAGTCCGCATCCACCGTGGACTTTCTACAGCCCACATCTTTCATGGACCTATCATGGTCCACATTTTTCATGGACTTATTACAGTTCGTATTCTTTCATGGACCTATTACTGTCCACAACTTTCTGGACTTATTATGGTCCTTGTCTTTTTGGACTTATTATAGTCCGCATCTTTCATGAACATATTAAGGTCCACATCATTCCTGACTTACTACAGTCAATGGACCTATTACGATCCTCATTTTCCTAACTCATCGTAGTCAACGGACCTATTACGATCCTTATTTCCCTAACTTATCACAGTCACCGGACCTATTACGGTTCCCATTTTCCTTGGACCTATCACGGTCCATAGTTTTTTGGCTTTTTACAGTCATCCAAACCTTCTACGGTTCAAAATCCTAATTTTTTACAGTCATCCGAACTTTTTACAGTTCAAAATTCCACACTTTTTACAGTCATCTGAACTTTTTATAGTTCACACCTTATTCAGACCACAATGGTCAACCATCCCACAACGGATTCCAAAGAAGACTCACAGCAGTCGACGTATCATCAAAGGTATGGAGCATACTACTTTCATCCTTTCCCCAGCAGTTTCGAGTGTCACGATCAACTCGCAAAGGGCAATCATTGCCACACGGGCAATTCACAAGGGGCACAGAGAGGCCAAATCCCCAACAATGTCGCACCAAGATGGAAGCTTCCAAGCATCATCCTCAAAGAGTGCCAACCGCGACTGGGCAGGTATTATCTCTAAACCCCGCTGCTCTTTCAATCGTGGGACCATACTGATCTCATATTAGTAGTGTTCCCACGAGGGGCAGTCTGTGAGCATGGGATTTTTACTCCTGACTCGCGAGTTCGATGATGAAGCTATAATTTTTCCATTGTTAGCTATTCACATTTTGCAGGGTCCCAAAATCATCCGGAAATCATCTACCTTGTTTCTTTGGGCCTCATTTCCCATTTAAAAGCCTAAATAAATGAAAAAGCCCGCTTGATAATCCATATCGTTAACGATATGGTTGATATCGTTAACGATATTACATGATATCGTTAACGATATCGAACCTTTCGGTAACGACATCGATTGTGCAGACAGTTAAAAAAGGCAGATCTTGCATTATTCAACGAAAAATACCCATCCCTCACCCGTAATTCAAACGTTTTCTACCAAAAAACCCTGTCAACATGCTACCAACCCATTTTGATATTTAATGGGTGGAAAATAATGATGGGAAGATGACAAATTTGGTGGGTGAACCACCTAGACTTTTGGATTGAAGGGAGCCCATAAGGGTTGGGTTTTCTTCTCAGCAAGAAAGAAGGAGAAAAGGAGAGAATTTTGCTGAACGAAGGCAGAGAAAAGGGAGCAAAAGGAGCTACCACTTCCAGGTGCAAGGTGGATTGAAAACCTTTCATCATTATTCTTAAACCTTTCCCACAAAAACACAAACTAAAGACCAAATCTTTGGATCCTTTGAACACTTATAAGATCCCAATCCAAGGGAGGAAGTAACACTTGTTCTTCCCTTTCTCATTTGAAACAAAATCCCAGAAGTTTCAGCCTTCCCATCAATGGAGACTTCTAACTCTCCGTTTCCGCCAAAAATCGGCAAAACCGAACCAAAGAAACAAGGAGGACTTTTTCGGATGTTTTCGTGGACCAAAAAAAGTGGATTCATAGCTACTGGGTAAGCCTATAAGTTCCTAGATTCATGCTTACGTTTATATTCTTTTCGTTTTGAAGTTTTGTTTTGTTTTCGGTAATTATCGTTTTCTGCGGACCTTTGTGTTTTTCACAATTTTCAGTATGATATTAAATTCCTTTTTTCTATTTTCTTTACAATAACATATTTTAAACATCTTGACCTTTCCATAATGAAAAAGATCATCAAAATCCGTTTAGTATAACAAAAGTTATGGTCATTTGAAGTTTAGAGTATGTCTTTTGCTGTGTTCTGCTGTGTTTGCATGGTAACTGCAGGTCTGGAGAGTCGATATCGTTAACGACATCAAGGAATGTCATTCAATGATATCACATCATGTCATTAATGATGTCAGGTTGGTAGAATGTGATTTTGCTTCGTTTTACTTCGTTTTGAGCCGTTTAAGCCCAGAATGACCCGTTGAGACCATCCTGAGTCTGGAAATGCATAATTGGGGGTAACAAACCTCTGATTTGTAATTATTTTGGATTTATATATGAGTTATTAATGTGTTAATTTGTTAATTAAAGTTCGGAGTAGCAACGGAAATGCTTCGGGCCATTTATATCGATATCGCCCGTCATAGGGAAGTCGATAACAATATGAATGACGTCGTCATCGTTGTTAACCCAAACGATGACTATATTATGCATGTTTGGCCTAGATTTGAATTTTTAAATATTTTTTTAGGTCACCCCCATAAAGGGAATAAAATGTATTCCTGGATAACAGTCCTCACCATTTTGCCATGCGGTCATTTTCATTAATAAAATCGACCAACATACTTGTATAAAAATGAACTATTTTTATTACAAAATATCAATTTCAAACTATCGATGTTTTAATTAGGCCACATGGGCCTCGCTGAAATCAAAATTGAACATACATGGTACACTCGGTACATATGCGCAAATATTGTGATATATCCTATCCTAACCTTTGTGGATGCAGGTTAGATATATGCCTAGGGCTTAATTTCCTTCGGGTATTGTATATATTTGTACAAAAATTGTAATTCATAGATTAGGCGGGTGGTTACATCCCCCGAGTTCTGTAATTTATTAATTTACTTTTTCACATTTACTTAATGCTTGACGTAATTAATTTACCGTTTTATGCATGCACGATAAATCTAAACTGAAAACATCTAGTTTAGTTCGAATATTATAAATGTGGTTTCTCTCTCATAGTGTAATTTAACTCAAATGATGATGAAATAGATAACTCATCCCAGACCTGAATCTCTATTTTATGGTATGGTTTAGGCACACGGATCTAGGTTGTGCTGAAATTTCCTGGAAGAGTTGATCCGGGTGGCAACTCTGTAACATAGACTAGGGATTCTGATCTCGAGTCTTTTGTACTTGGAACCCATTTATTTTTCAAGCACAAACCACGATTTCCCATAAGGGAACCTCTTTTCCAATGTGCTTTTCCAAGAGCCCAAAATCAATTGTTTTCGAAAACCCCACGCCCCATCTCACAGGGCCGGCGCCTCGCGGCATCAGCGCGGGACCTCCAAAATGTCGTCCGCTCACAATAAGGCAAAAGTTAAGTGTGGGGGTATGATAAGTGTATAATTACAATTATTATCAATATAATTTTACACACTAAACACTATAGTTTAAGTCATTTTTATACTTCATATAAAAGATTTCACGTGGTATGTAGTTGTTTTTTATTCAAATGCAGATACTAGGTAAATCTTGGGAGTAAAATGATCTAAAGTGAAATTCTATGAAAAAAGAGTGAAAAAGGTGCGAAAAGATGTGTGGAACTTAGATATTTGGCTCAGGATCGAAGCTGTCAAAGATCGGTGAAGTTACAAGAAGAATTTTGAAGAAAAATACAATTCACAGTCGTGGTTGCGACTTGAATGGTTTTTTTGTCAAATCTTCTTAACTACCAACCGCTAGATAAGAATGATCAACCACCATCATCCACCATCAACTACCAATGAAAAGACACTTATCAGAAGTTAACCAATCGTAAAAAGGTGCTTATCCATTGTGGATAAGATTGAAGCTTCTCAACCAATCACAATGAAGTGATGCAATCTTTCACCAATGGACACAACTCTTCGTATGGATAGATGCAACTCTTCTAACTCTATAAATAGGGTTCCAAACCTTATAATTTTGTGCAGCATTAGAGTGCAATCATAGGGTTATTTATAGTGTGTGTAGATAGAGAATAAAATATCTAGTTTCGCTACGTTCATAAATGTTAGCAAGAAAATGTTTAGGTGATTCAAATCCTTATTTCTATCACTAGATTTCTCTACATATTCGAGCGATTGTTGTATAAGTGTACTTGCAAATCACTTATCAATAAAAGTTTTCATTCTTCAACATTCATTTGTTTGATATTCACAAAGAATAGCATCCTAGCAGAGGTTCTGTACGGGCCGAGACCTAATTCAAAGCAGACGCAGGAATTGCGGGAGTTGACGGCTCCCATTAACGAGTGGATACGGTTTGATCAACTTTAGCTTTCACTTTTATACCTTACAACTTTTCTTTGCTTTCTACTTATACTTTCTATTTCGAAGTTTATGATATGTCTATATATCATAATGCGTATTTCGTGTTAAGTCTTTTATATTAATCAAGTTATATGCCTTTGAGTTAACTTTAAGAGTAGTTTCGGGGTTAATGAGATTGTGTATAATCATTGGATTTGTGATTTTAATGCTGTTTAGTGAGCCAACATTTTTGGAATGGTAACTTGCTAAATGTGGCTATGTGAGAGCGACCCATACTGAGTATAGTAATATTGTTGTCTAGGTTTATATAATCGTCTTAATTCGTTTGCACTAGATTTAGAAAAATCATTTCATGTGTTGCTCTACGGTGAATCATTGAACATCTGATTGTCTAGAATTGATTATGTTAAATTAGCCTAGTGAATGTAATAACTTTGTTGAACTTGCATGTTTTCTTTGCTATACTTATTTCGTAGGAAAGATCTATATATTTAGAATCTCTAATCTTCCATACATATATCTATCCATTCTTCATTCTAATCCTCCCAACTAAAATCCAAAAATATTTTATTTTCTTTATTCCTTTTTTCTTGTTGATCTTTAGAGCTAATCCTTCCCTGTGGGATCGATATCTTTTAAAACTATATCGTAATTGTATACTTGCAGTGGTCACCATTTTTCTATTTAGATAAGCGGTACTGACAACACCTGTTTGTATTTTGAACTTATATCTTATTGGTAGGAAAGTGGGAGACAAGGTTTTTGGCTTCATTATAAAATAAAAAATCCTAGGAGTTATTAAAGTTGAAACCTTGCGAACAAGTACATGGTATCAAGAAGTTGCGTAGCAAAACTGCTATTGATCAAGCAGCAATTGAAATATTGTGGTATAAAGTCTAAGTGTCTCGAAGTTATGTATGATAACAAGAACGTAATTGACCTATCCAAGAATCCAGTTTAGAATGGCAAGATGAAGCATGTCAACATTAGACATCACTTCATAAGAGATCATGTACTAAGGGGAGATGTCAAATTGGAGTATGTTCCTTCAGAGGAACACCGAGCAGACATATTCACCAAACCATTGCCAAAGGAGCAGTTCAATACCCTAAGGCAGCTTATTGGCATGATGAAAGCTTATTGGCATGGCGAACCCCATGTGAGAAACAAAATCAATAAATTTTGGCTAAGTGTTGAAGATCAAGCCTTAACTCGATCAAAGGAGATAACAAGTGTCTAACACCGTTTGTATTTTAAAGTAATGGTGTGAGAAATAGTTTCACTGTTAAAAATCAAAAGCCATGTTTTCAAAAGACTTGCTTTTAATTGGAATCGTTTTTTACAAAACTCACCATTTTACTAAGGTGGTTAATCAAGTCATCTCAACGTTAATTTCCATCATGATCTAACGAAGCGCTATGTATCTTTGAGAGTTTGAAAGTCTATATAAGGAGGAAGTAGATGAAGAGAGAGGATTACTTGAAATCTTGAATTCTAATGGCATTCAGAGCTTAAGAACCCAAAATCCTTTTTCTCTTAAATCCCCTTTCCTTTCCTTTCAAACGTTCTGACTCTAAGAGAAGCATCATTATGAATGCTGAAGGAAAAGTAAAGAAGATCACATAACCTGAAGGTATTCTCTTCACAAAAGGTTGAATGGGTAACTAATTTAGAATTTAGCCCAATATATAGCATTGATTATGAGAGTCTTTTGAGGAAGCACACTATGCATTACATCATCAAGCAGTAGAACTTGAGCCAATTTCTGCAATTGGAGGGACCAGCGATAGCAGGTCTAATTAGGGCTTTCTACTCCAACCTCTACACCATATAGGCTTCAATGATGTCCTATTGGTGGATTTTGATGGGAACTATTATCTCATCTGCTCGAGGCTAATTGCGAGCATCCTCAACATACATCACAAAGGCACTCAACTTAGAAGAACCGGTGATGAAGATGCCATCATTATCCCTGAAGATTGGGAACTCCTAGCTAACTATGTATCAGGGGAGATTGTTACTTCTGGGATGAGCTAGACAACTAGAGCTTGCCATGAGATGGTGGTCAAGTTGCTGTTACCCAAGACGGAGTCTATGTCTAGCTACACCTAATTGAGAGGTGTGTGGTCTAACATATGGTAGATGGTAAGAGGCTTAACTGGGTAGTGATGATTCTTCGCCACTTAACCAAGCTGACTACTGTCTATCACTATGGTTACCTCATAACCGCCTTGATGAAGGTAGTGAAAGGAAATGTTGCTTCGTACCTTGGAGGGCCAGGTGATACATATTTACCAATGAAGAAGACCTTGGACTTAATATTGGTTAATCAAAACAGTAATTGAACATGAAAACATTGCAAGGTAGAATTTCAAAACTTAAAATTAACCTAAGGATCTCCTAATCATTCCATGATTGATATAATCTAAGTTAAATGTTCTATAGATGCTTTTAGGTTTATAAAACTTATAAAAGAAACCTAGCATCTAAGTTTAGAACATTACCAGTTGATGTGTGCTTCTCTTTCTTTTGGATGTGGCATTCCCTCAGAGCAATTTGTCAAAACTTCGTTAACACGATCCTCCAACTAGGATGGCCTCTACGATTGATGCACACAGAATTTCACCGACCAAAACCTCATTGAGGAAGACCCCTTAGTAAACATGAGCTTTTAGATTGCTCAAAGACCAACCCAAAAATAAAGCAAGAAGGCTCACTTTTGAAAGAGCCTTTAAAATAATTCTTCATTATTTGGAGAAACTCGTGAAGAATCTCGCACAACTAATAAAGAAAGAGATGTCGAACTCAGAGAGAAAAGCTGAGCTAAAGTGTGGAATAAAGAGGAGCTAAAGGCCCATATATAGGGAATCCCCTTTAAACACAAAGTGGGATGGGAATATTCCCATCCCACTAACCGAGTTAGCCACGCAGGTCACTAGGGATCTACGGGCTAACCCGCGGGACTTTCACAAGGCAAGCCCTGGCTGCATGCCTTATGCTGCAAGTATGGGCTTGCGACTTGCACGTTCCCTGCCCTATTGGGCTTGCTCTGCAAAGCTACGCAAGTGATGCCATGGGCAGCGCTTGCAGGTTTACCCCCCATGCTAGTGACCCGAGAGCTTTTCAGATTACGAGGCAGCCGCTTAGGCCCCACTCTGAACAACCCGTGTTAGTTTGGGGCCCACTAACAATAAGAAAATTCCCTTGCTCCACTATGTACAATTTTTACCTATTTTATTTTTCTTGCCGTTAATTATTAATTCTGTCTGACCAATTAATAATTCTTCTAACGAATTTGACAACTAGATGTTCTCGATATAGAACCAGTCTATAGGTTCTATACTTAGTCCGATAAAGACCCAAAGTGTGTGACCTCATAGGATCCCAAAGTATTGAGCTGCTAGAGGTTAACCTAAACTTGGCTTCCCATCTGGGAACTTTCAAACTCAATGTTTGAGATTGATATGGAACTATATAGCTATAGACGATCAAATGGGCTTTCTAGTAAAGGCGTATGATCCCCTGATACTTGGAACGTTACGTGCTTGTGAATTGATCCAGTTCTGTGGTAGTAACCAATACAATACACTCCTTCCATCAGGTTAAGTACCATCTAGATTATTGAGCTCGGATTAAGTGTCGGCTCATGTAATAAACGTAGCTATCCAAAAATTAAACTTGTTCACAAAGAACACCACTCGGCCATTATGTATCAAGATTGACTATAAACCCGTTCTATCAATCTTATACTCTGATCTGAGGTTCATGAGTGTTTCACTTCAACAAGGGGTCCTAAGGTACATCTCCCACTATATCACTATATTAGGAGCGACGGATCCCATCTTGACTACTCGGCTTACCAACATGTGATCATCACTATACCTGTAATCACTCGTATCATCTTGATCACCAGGGTATGAATAAGTATGACACAAGGTATAATAACTCCTGCATAAGGTAACCAGTATCTGAGTTCTAATGATACTTATACTGCTACTGTAATAAGACATAACACCAACACATGGATATAGTTATTTCTTAGTGTCTATCTTATAGTGGTATCTAATATATTACCTGAATACATTCATGTGTTAACTCAAGGTACCATCTTCAGCTCGTGAGATTGGCTGCTTTGATCTAATCCAAGGATCTACACATACTAGTCTATTTGTTCCATTGATGTCTAGTCTCTATAAAACTATGACTAGGGATATTTAGACTATTCATACTAACATGTATGTGCAGTTCTCACACCACATAGCTCCCACTATGTCCTCACACTTTTACGCTATGAAGTAGTCACGAACTTTGTCTCATCAATGCACATATATATATTTAATACGATACATATATGATACCAGCGAGATACATAAATAAATTAAAAGCATTGATAAGCAACAAAGATGCCTTAATTATTATTATCAATAATAACAGCCTAATACATTGTTTACGCCCCGAACTTGGCACCTTTTCACTTTTGCCACCCCCAACTTCGACTTGCCTTCACTAACATCCCTAACTTGGCAAAATGCACCTAATAGCCCCCTCAAGTTGGCATTAACACCCAAAAGTCAGCACGTGACTGACACGCATGATAATGTGGCTAACATGCACTTAATTTCATGCTGCATCAGCGACATTAGAGATTATTTTTGAATTGTGGAAAGTCTAATTTGAAGTCTTATTCTTCATTCTTCTTGTTTTATATAAACATGAGTTATTATTCTTTTTCTCTATAGATTTTCTCGATAACCAAACAACTTTTTTTGGTTTATTAGTTATGTTTATGCTATAAATTGCCCTGAAGTTTGAAGAAAGTGCAAAATTAATGACTTAGAATAAGTAATTAAGCAAGTCACACACCTGAAATAAGGAAAGTCACATGCACGTGCATTGATGCCAACTTGAGGGTGCTGTTGAGTACATTTTGCTAAGTTCGGGATGTTAGTGAAGGCAAGTAAAAGTTGAGGGTGGCAAAAGTGAAATAGTGCCAAGTTTATGCCAATAATAATTTGAAACCGGTTGTGCATTATAGCTAATAAAGATATATCGCCCTAATTACCTCTAGGGCATACATCATATTTAACAATCTCCCACTTACACTAAATCCAATTACCCATGTGCTTAATGCCATACACATTAACATGATGGTCATGTTTAACTTGAGTCAATGGCTCAACTAGCCCATCCGCTAAATTCTAATCTATTGGTATGTATTCTAAATTTATATCTTTTCTAGCTACCATCTCTTGAAAAAGATAGTACTTTCTGAGTATGTCTAATCTATGATGAGACCATGGTTCCTTTGCCTAAGTAATAGCCCCATTGTTATCGTAATAGACCACTATTAGGTTTATAATGCTGGACTGAGATCACCAATAAATCCCTTAAGCCAGACAACTTGTTTAGCTACTTTTGAAGCAGCTAAATACTCAGATTTTGTGGTTGAATCGGCAGTCGTATCCTATTTGAAACTTTTCTACACATAACTTGACTGGGACTTATAATCATCCCTATTAGACTGAAAACTCACGTCGGTGTATCCCTTCAAAGTAAGATCTCCTTCTCCATATACTTAAAACATATCCTTAGTCCTACGTAAGTACTTAAGGATAGGTTTAACGACCATCCAATGCTTCTTACCTGGGTCAGATTGAAATCAGCTTGTGATGCTTAACACATGTGAGACATTAGGTCAAGTGCAAACCATAGCATACATGATGGAACCTATCGCTGAGGCATAGGGTATTCCATTCATGCGCAGTCTCCCTTCTTGTATTCTCGGACACTCAAATTTAGAAAGGTTAATCCCGTGAGACATTGGGAGATAACCTTTTCTTGACTGCTCATGGTTAAATCTAGCCAAAACCTTGTCTATGTATGTACTTTGCGAAGGACCTAACAACCTTCTTGATTTATCTCAGTAGATCTTTATACCAAGTATAAAAGTTGCTTCTCCAAGGTCTTTTATGGAGAACTTCTTTGACAACCATGAATTGTCTATCTGAAGAAAAGGAATATCATTTCCTATCAGTAATATTTCATCAACATATAACACAAGGAAAACAATTTCACTCCCACTAGCCTTCTTATATACACAGGGTTCATTAGCTTTTGACACAAAACCAATTTCTCAGATTGTCTCGCTAAACCTAATATTCTATCTCCTCGATGCTTGCTTAAGTCTATAAATGGACTTCTACAACTTGAATACCTTTGAGCCATCCTTGGATGTAAAACCTTTGGGTTGTGCCATAAACACATCCCTGTTCAAATTCCCATTAAGGAATGTTGTCTTCACATCCATCTGCCAAATCTCATAATCGTAATGAGCGGCTATGGCAAGGAGTATCCTGATAGACTTCAGCATGGCCATCGGTGAAAAGGTTTCATCATAGTAAATGCCTTCTTTTTTACCATACCCTTTTGCAACCAACCTTTCTTTATAGGTAACTAAGTTACCATCTATGTCAGTTTTCTTCTTGAAAACCCACTTGCACCCTATGGGCCTAATCCCACTTGGAGCACAAATCAAGCTCCATACTTGATTATCATACATGGAGTCCATCTCTGACCTCATAGTTGAAAGCCATTTATCAGATTCTGAGCCTTCCATTACCTCCGTGTAATTCCTGGGCTCATCATCTTCCACAAGGAAGAGATGTTTAGCATTAGTGATGAGAAACCCGTATCGCTCAGGAGCAATTGGAGCCGAGCCTGACCTATGCAGTGTCAGTGTTATAGTAGGCTATTCCATCCTTACACTATCTTGCGTAACAAGTGTAGATATAATCAGTTAGACCTGTTCGTCGAGCGGGCCGGGCCGGGTTCGGGCCGGGCTTGGCGGGCTTTTTACAAAAAACGTTAACCCAAGCCCGGCCCAAGCCCGTACTTTAGAACTTCGGGCTCAGGCCGGGCTCGGGCCGAGCTAACAAGGTCATTCCCAAGCCCGGCCCAAGCCCATGACTATTTTATTTGTTATTAATTTTTTTATTAAATTAATAGAAAAAATATAAAAAAAAGTTAAAATATGTTTAAATTTTAAATATAATTGCATTGTTTACTTAAAATCTTTAATATTTAGTAACATTTATTGTAACTAAGTATAAAAATTTAAGAGGATAAAATATAAAATTTTAAAATAATAATAAATTTAATGTATAAATATATAATAAATATATAAAATTATTCGTCGGGACGGGCTCGGGTATTTATATAAAAATCAAACTCGGTCCATAAATCTTCGAACTTTGACGGGTTCGAACTCGGGCTGGGCTTTTTAAAAAAATGCGTGTCCAAACCCGGCCCATACCCGGCCCGCGAACACGTCTATTATTAAGTGACACGGAGATTTTAAAAAAAAAACAAGAAAAATCTAATCAGGGGGGGATAAGATTACGTGCTGTCTGCCGACTAAACGCAAAACGGCAAGAAGACGGGCAATTCCTGCTTAAGAATCCCCCCCGCCGGATTAACAATCAGGGCCTCTTTCTGATCATCTATTCAGATTTGTAGTTGGAAAGAAACAAATGGCAGCTATAACACTCAACAGCGGATTCAAAATGCCCGTTGTTGGTCTTGGCGTTTGGCGTATGGACAGCAAAGATGTTAGAGACCTCATCATTAATGCTATCAAGATTGGTTATCGCCATTTTGACTGTGCAGGTACTCTTTCTCTTATTCTGTTTTGATTGTAATTTTTGTTATTTAGTTCTTAGTTGGGTACAATGCTAGTGGTTTAGGCTAGGAAATCGGAATCGTAGATGATTGTGGTGCGAGTACCTCTCAAAATCTGCTATATATTTGTGGAATATATTAATTCCTATCCCATTAGTGACCTGTAATTTGGAGAGTGAGGGCAACCTAGGTTTTGAAATTGTGAGACAAATTAAGTTACGACAATGGATAGACAAGAAAGATCTAAATGTGGTGGCTCCTATAAAATTTAGAAAACAATCTGGACTGATGAATTTGTTATCTCGATCTACTTTGTTGCCATGCTCCTTGTGGTATTTTTGACTAATTTTTTGGGGACTTGGTGTTTGATTGTAGCTGATTACAAGAATGAACCAGAAGTGGGAGAAGCACTTGCAGAAGTTTTTCAAACTGGCCTTGTCAAGAGGGAAGAACTTTTCATTACAACCAAGGTTCATTGATTCCCAATTGAATTTTCCCAGTATTTTCAGTATTTTGGGCTTATTGGCCATTCCATATTTGTTCTCACAGTGGTAGCTTTTTTTTCTTCCCTTTTTTGGCAGCTTTGGAATTCAGACCATGGACATGTCATTGAAGCCTGCAAAGATAGTTTGAAGAAACTTAAGCTGGATTATTTGGATCTCTTCCTTATTCATTTCCCTGTTGCCACTAAGCATACTGGTACTCCACTCGCTGTTTTTCTCATTATAGTGCATTTGAGCGTGTTCTATTTAAGTCTGTGTTTGTTGTTGCGACTCATGTAACCGGCTATCTTACTTCCATGAGATTGTTGTGCTGAAAATAACCACATTATCTATATCGTTGCTTGGGCTATGCACTTTTAATTAAATTGAACCAACAGATTTTTAAGGAATGTGAATGAAATAAATATTTTTTTGAAGGTTTTTTTCGGTGTATTGTACTAATCTGTGACAGTAAACATCCTCCATGCCAATGCTTAAAATGTGGAATCCAAAGTGCAGCTTCTTGTTTAATTGAATGATGCTGTGTTTTCTTGATCATATAGGAGTTGGTACGACTGAAAGTGCTTTGGATGAGGATGGAGTGTTGGAGATTGATACAACCATATCGTTGGAAACAACATGGCATCATATGGAAGATTTGGTTTCCATGGGTTTGGTCCGGAGCATTGGAATCAGGTACTGAATGCGACACTCTTCAGTCTCTTGTATGCTGCTAGAAAGTAAGAACTATTGGGTTTACTTTAGCACACTACTCATACAAAACACCTAACGAAAGAATACTTATGCGTTTCATTAGTGTCTTGGAGTTAACTATATTTGATAAAAAAAAATAAATAAATCTTGTTATTTTGGCTATTGGGAAGCTTTTCTATTTCTTAAGCAGAAAATATTAATTAATTTATTGTATGGCCTTCATAGAGAGAAAGAGGGCATTAAAAGTTCAATTGAAAAACTAAGGATCTGAAAAACCGAAAATGGTCATTAGAAATTAACAACTATGATAATTTGTGATTTAAGAAGCTTGGGTACATGTCTCTTTTCAGTTTTACTTTCTCATACATCTAGAAGAAGTGCACAGATTGGGGAAGGATTAAAGTAGCATTCACTGAGATTCTGCATTAAAGTTATTGTTATGTGCAGTTAAAATTGGGATATGATTTTTCCATTGGGGGGTAATTCTGACATAAAATGCAGATATTGTTGTTCTTGTAAGACATGATTTTGAGCTTGCTTCCTGTGTTGTTCATTTCTTTTTAATGTGGATTTTGCTCGCAGCAACTATGACATATTCCTAACTAGAGATTGCTTAGCCTACTCAAAAGTGAAGCCCGCTGTGAATCAAATCGAAACACATCCCTACTTCCAGCGCGAATCTCTTGTCAAATTCTGCCAGAAGCACGGCATCTGTGTCACAGCTCACACACCTCTCGGAGGTTCCGTGGCTAACACCGAATGGTTTGGCACGGTCTCGTGCTTGGATGATCCACTTCTTATAGTAGTTTTCTTTCTTGAACCGAGTTTTCAAATTTAAAACTTGTCCAGTTCCGTAATTTACTGCGTCTTATATCTTTGTGCAAGGGTTTGGCCAAAAAGTACAACAAAAGTGTCGCCCAGGTTGTCCTTCACTGGGGCATCCAGCGAAACACGGTTGTCATCCCAAAGACGTCGAAACTCGAGAGACTGAAGGAGAATTTTGAAGTTTTCGACTTTGAGTTGAGCAAAGAGGACATGGACGTAATTAAAAGCGTGGAGAGGACCTACCGGACCAACCAACCTGCAAAGTTTTGGGGGGTTGATCTTTATGCTTAGCCATGGTTACTATCAGCATTTGAGGTTAATTACTGTAGTGGTTGTCTTTCAAATTGTGGTTGCTTTAAATAAATGTACTTTGATACTTCAGGGGATTTGTGTTCATCTTAACTCATCTGTTTATTTCGGTATTAAGAAATTAATTGTTATCGTCACCACGATTCATTGGCCTGTTCACATTTGGATGGTTAGAATTCCATTTTTGTTTCGGGGAATTACACAAAGAGCTGAGTATTTAATACCCATTTTTTACATGTAGGACATGTATCATAAAATGCTATTAAATAATATTACTTGTCATTATTTTAATTCATTTTCAAACTCCTACCGATTTTTTTTTTGTATAATTTCCCTTTCGTTTCTCTTGGCATTTGTCATCAATTATCATGTCCTTCTGATTGGAGGATTATGTAGATAAATAAAAAATGAAATTCTATATATGATATAGTTTAACACAAATACAACTCTACCACTTCAACTTGGATCACAATCCTTTCTTTATCCACCTATTCAATTAACACACCCTTGAAATCTGATGAATTAACTCTCATTCCTTTATAAATATTAGTCAATCCTCATTATAATTTACAACAGTTCTATCTTGAATCTTGATCAAGTAATGGCAATAACTGAATTGTATATGAATACCATGCCCTGCGACTTGTATCAGTAAATCAGTGGAATAATCGCACGACGGTTTCTCGGATAATTCTCAAATTTGTGAACATACCATCTGTGCGTTTCTGCAGCTGCAAGCCCCAAATTCGCCACCTGTCACGAAAAATCACATAAGCGCTCAATCGTTCATCTGAGAAAATTCAAATGGAAAAAAATTCAGCAATCAGCACATTTTACATCCAATTAAGACAATACCACAAATGCGAAAAGCAACCAAATGGTAAGGTCCGTTCCTCCACCAGCAAACACCAAACCGGCATATATAATCTGCGCCGTTAAAACCGATTCTAAGTCTACAACAGTTATTAAATATCGGTTTGTTACAATAAAAGGAGGCTTACAATTTCCGCCAGGTAGTGAGGAGACGAAACAATCTCGAACCAATCACCCCGAGGAATCACATATTCATCGATTTTTCTTCCGTTTTCCCGCAATGACCCCTAATCAACACCACGCTTTTTATCAGAGAAATGAGATACACAAACATCGGTATCCAATCGCGAAATTCCGACACTCACGAGAATTTTATGGCAGAGATGCTGATGAATCGAACCGTAAAGAAATATAGCTGCGCCTAACCATGGGCACCATCCAAGCTTCACGAGAGGACTCACAAAATTTAACCAATTAAATTCAAACCCATCCATCGCATGCTTTCCTTTGATAACAAACTGAGCCAATTCATTCACGCCGAATTTGAACACATCGGGCGCACAGTTGCAACACAACGACAGGGGCGCCGCTATGTAGAAGCTGATCTCGTAAAAAATACGAAGAATTTTTAAAATCATTGAAAAACGTAAAATGTCGACGAATAAGTCTAAGGTTGTAAGAAAAACTCACAACATGCCAGTAAGATAGCCGAAAATGTGCATCCGAGCAGAAGGGCTGTATTTAAATACGTACAAATTCTCGAGAAGGCGTCTCAAGACTTGAGCCTCCATCAACAGAAGAAGGAACACGGAAAGCCAAACCCCGTATCGATTTTGTCGAGGAATCAAACGAGAAGCGTGAAATGAGAAGATGTTAGAACCTCCTGCCAAGTAGCTAGAAATGTTGGAGTAGAAAAACTGCTCGGAAATGAACGATGCTGTCCTGTATGCGTATATCCATGTTGTAAGAAGCAGGAAGGCTGTCCAAACGACGGCCACCACGTAGAAATGAACGAAGGATCTTTGAGGAACTGTGAATCTCTACAATCCAAGAACATTGATTGTACATTAGGAAGCAAAATATCTCAAACAAAGAATTCGATCGCTATCAGAGACTAAATTTAAATTGCAAGCACTGGTTGAACGATAAGAATCTTGAAATATGAAAACAATTCAGAATGACACAAATAACACCAAGCTGACACAAAATCAAAAACATGTCATCATATATTCATCTCAGATGAGTGTGCTAAAAATTTATGGACAATGTCAGATTCCTAAATGGAAATTAAAAAAATGGCAATTAAACATTTTGGTTTGTGAAGGAGTATTTAGGCAAGGAACCAACCAACCCACATCCAGGTAAGTACTCTGCAAATCTTAATTCACTTTCAATAGACATTTTGAGAAAACAACATATTCTTGTAATCATTTTCCTATCAGCAATTTGAAATTGTTTTAAAGTGTTCTTCTATCAGCTGCATTATGTGCTTTGTTCAATGTCCAAATAGAACTCAAAAACAACCCATTAGCTTAGACTACAAATAGGAACATTTCATCTCTGAATTGCCTAACGACCCATCAGAGCACAATAAACGAAATTGAAAAAAAAATCACAGCTTTTTGATTGTATGTTTAAAACAACAACAAAAGAGAAGATGAAAACTTACAGATTGAGATGATGATGATGATGGCATGATCTTTCCTCTCTTAGCAAACCCCAAAACAACTTTCTGCAATGAACCTAATACAGAACAAGGCAAAGAAGCTAAAACTATGGGCAAGATTCCTGCTATCCAAACAACCCTTAACAATCCCACAAGGCCTAACTCCATTTTTGGCACAAACCCAAATGAAAACAGAGTTCACACCTCCCGATAAAAACACTAAATTGCCTTAGAAGAACAAATACTAATGTCGTTGGAGTGAGTATTGATGGAAGTGAATAGGTGCGTGAATGATATCGATAATTGATATTAGGAGTAATGATATAGCCAGTGGTTCATTTATTTGGTATATAAAATGAATGCAATCCGATGTTTTTTCAAATGGAAAAATTTGATTAATTCAAATACTTTTAGCAATTAAACAGAATATAATTTTGATGTTTGAGTAGTGTAAAAAGAAAGTAAATAACACTTTTATTTGTGCTTTTCTTGTGATAGGGTTTTAAGAGCATTGCATTTTGCATGTGATAGAAAATGTCCAGTACATAGTGTTCCACATGTTTCTTGGGTTGGGCTTCAATATATTGCAAATATACATTTACATCAAATTATACCACAAATCTCCATTCAAAGTTTCAAAATGTAAAAAAGGCATTCCTTTTATACACTACATTCCCTTTGATGTTTAATTCCTAAGTGAACTTGTACATATGGTATAAGCATGGAAAAGAAACTGATATTTTTCATTTTTTAAGATAAAAAACAAACAAACAAAAAGTTCTACAACCAAAAAAATGAAATAAAATTGATTCAAGACAGACAAAGGGAGAATAATACCAAAGATTGAAGAGAAGGGAAAAAAGAACGGAAAAAGGGTAAGAAATAAGGGGCAAATGAATACAATGTACTTGTGTAAATTAATGGAATACTTTGTTGTGGATTGAACACGGGATGCTTAATGGTGGGTCCGGCTTTGATGAGCATAAAAATTGGAGAAATACATAAACATATAATGTTTAGCATAAATGATAACTATTTGTCTATTACTTAATTCAAATATCAAAAAGTGTATTATTAAGGTTTTGAATTTACATTTTTATCATCTCGTAGTTATCTTGTGGTTACCTAGTCGTATTCATATAGTTATCTTATAGTTATTTCAAATTAACATAATTTTATTATACTTTTACCATGATTTTATTATACTTTATTTATAGTATTTATAATTAATGTATACATGTTATATTTATGTGTTTTTATTTATTTTTGTGTTTTATATTTATTTTTAATATAACAAAATCGCATATTATAATTATCTTATAGTTATCAGATAGTTTACTTATACATATATTTAATATAACAAAATCGCATATTATAGTTATCTTATAGTTAATTCAAATTGATATAATTATGTTACATTTTAGCCATAATCTACTTGTAACATGTCAAATTGATATAATTGTGTTATATTTATATGTATTAAATTAAGTACGTGTTTTAGTTATGTGAAAACTATAAAATAAATATGTATTGGTAAAAAAAGTTCAGAAAAAGTATAGCATCATGGATCTTGGTTTGAAGGAAAACATAAAAATGAAGAAAATATTCTAAAGCGGCATGTTGAAAAAACAAACAGTTTATGAGATAAATCAAAACTAAGAAAGTAGAATTACAAAAAATGAGAAATATGAAAATTTAAATAAGAATTCGTTTAGAAAGTATAGCTTCTAAATGAATTATAAAATACTAACATGTATGATGTCCTAAAAAATGTTATGTTTCAGCCGAAAAATATTGCTTAAGGGTTCAAAATTTCTATTTTATCCTTAATCTTATATGGCCTGTCCATAAATTAAAAGATGGCCATGGGCTGGACAATCCTGATAATGAATTTATGGACCAGTGTTTTAAAAAAACGTTGTATGCTAGTCAGGTGGAAGGATTTCTGAGAGTATAGGTGAAAATTAACCTGAACAAGAATTAATTGAATTTGTATTTTTTCATTTTTTTAGTTAAAGTTTAACTATATTAAAATTATAAATGCAATTAAATTATTATGTAAAAAATATTATGAAAAAATAAAAATACACATTTGAGATAAAAAAAAAAGTGAAAACATGAATATTTGTTAATTCTTATATGATAAAAAATTCATTGCAAATATAAATTTTTTTTTATAATTTTATTTTGATCTTTAGTATACTGAAGTTCGTATTTTTTTAATTTAGGCTACATTGTTTCTCATTTTGATTTTGAGACTGAAAGCGAGACTTTGATAATAAGATCACTTTGATGTGTATTAATTTTATCAACCAAGCAACGTTTTATGAATTAAACGAATTGAATTATAATTATTCTAAATATTAGTATCTTAAAAAATTATGTTTAAGTAAAAAAATCAGAATAGACAGTACGACACCAAATTGGTCAAAGACTTGATAGCGCCCTAGAAACAAAATATTAGACGGCGATCTTCAAAATAGCACCTAGATGAGAAAAGTCGTAACGGAGATTTTCATAACAGTTATCAGCACAATTATTACATAAACAGACATGAAAACAAAAGGCAAGGAAAAATCATTGTCACCTAAGGTTTAACCTTCGCCCTTGATTCTAGATTTTAAATAGAAATCTATGATCGACCACGATATGAGAATTGGGCGGATGACATCGGCACACTCAGAAATTGTTTATACTATCCATAATTACGAATCCATTAGTAGATTCTCCGACAGCCACACTTAGATATCAGTTTAACGAATAATTGTGTGACCTCTTTTTCCACCGTGCGGTCATCTCTATATCTTCATTTCGAAGAGATTATAAGTTCTGCGATGATTATAACGTAATATCTCCATTTCCAAACAACAATAAATCATTCAACATTCATAAATTGTAGAATATAAAGAACACAAAGATATATTTTTATGCAATTCCCTCTTGATTTGTATTTCTACCAATCAATCCACGTGAGGTACGTTTGCTGGAGAAGAAGATAAGCTCACAAAATATTTTTATGCAGTTCCCTCTTAATTTGTTGATGGCTCTAAAGACGCAAGAGAAAAGTTCACAAGTACAAAATAAGAAAAAACGATAAGAACTGTAAAACCCTAGCAGAGATCTAAGCATGCAAAGAGAAATAGAGAAGTGACAACCATATCGAACAAAAGGCCTAATAGAAGAATATATAGCCTGAAGAAAGACAAATCTGTTAAGCAATAACCGCCTCAAGAAAAGATCTTCAATCAAACGACTCGGGCAAAAGCAAGATTTTCATCAGAACCATAAAAAAAAGTCAGAGAGCTTTGAAGAAGAAAAGGAACAACAAAGAAGGAACAGTCGCAGAGAGGGAAAATTGAAACCCTAAATAACTAAACAGGCTTTATGGCAGATTAAGCATATTTAAGGTATTATAAGGTTTATTAAAGTAGTATTTTGATTATGAAAATTATGGTTTTTGTAGAGAAAACTAATACTAATAGTGGAAGAGGGAAAGAGGTGGAAGAAACCCATTGAAGTGTTTAAAAGAGGTTTGTGTTCACTAATTTCGAATTTTCGGTTTTGCTGGAAAATTTCCAGATTGTACCTCTATTTTTGTTTTAATGTTTTCTCATGTTACACTACTCTGATTTGAGTGATTCTTGACTCTATTGATATTAGAAGAAACTGAATTTTATATGTTCATAAGAAACTTTTGTGAGTTTCGGCTTTCTTCTGCATGACATTGCCGTTTGAAGTTGAATCATGAAATCTATTTTTGGGAGTTTTTCAATTTGGACACTGTTTAGTATTTTGAGTTTAACTTGATCTATACTAAATGGATTTCTATGATTCTTGTGGCATTGAAAAGTGAAGACATATGTCTAGGTATTTTAAGATTTAACTTTTTTGATTTGAAGACGTTTTAATAGAGAAAAATGCAGGGGAATTCAGGTCATGAAATCGGGAAATTTCTGAAAACATGAATGCAAATTTTATTGTGTTTTTTTATTGATATGTAAAGATTGAAATTTTAAAGATTTGAGATCCTTAATACATGATTTTGTGTTGAATTATATTAATAATATCATACTGAATTTATAAGTATTTTAGTGTAATTGTTACTCTTAGTGAACGAGTAGAAAAATGGGTTCGGGTAGAATGGAGCCAATAAAGGGGTTACAGTACTGTACAAATAATTGGAGCTTTGTCTCCAGGGCTTAGTGCCGATACTGTGATTACTGATTTTAGGAGCTTCGGTTTCGGGCTTTGTACCATTATTAGGAGCTTCGGCTTCGAGCCTTATGCCATTATTAGGAGCTTCGGCTTCGGGCTTTGTACCGTTATTAGGAGCTTCGGCTTCAGGCTTAAATGCCAACCCCCGTATTTAATACCATTAACGATGTGTGTGCGGGCGACATGGAGCAGTGGGCCGAGAGAGCGCGATTTCATAGGCGTGGTCCACCGGGGTGTTTGAAAAAGAAAGGCACCGGGTCGGGGACCCGGAAAAGAGGTTGAAAGAGAGGGTGAAAAATATTTTAGATCGGTTCGAACCCGAATCCGCCTTCTCTTAGTGTGGAGTCGCCACCTGGATTAGCTCTTTCCAGGAATTAGAGTCCAGTGAGGCTTAACGTCCGGGGGACAGCCCACTAAAACACAGAGATTCAGGTGCGGGATAAGTTGCTTATTTCTTAAGTGATCACATTATATTACATCTACAGATAACCGTATTTTCTTAATTGCGTATATTCACACTTAGGTCATTTTTAGATTTTATATGCATGATTCACGTATTGCAAAATAATAAACCATCCACAATGCGAAATAATAAATCATCCACAAAGCAGTAAGTAAATGTGGGAAATAAATGCGAAAAATAAAGATTACAAGGCTTCCAAAAATTGGGGGACGCAACCGCCCGCTACCCTATTAATTACATTTCCTGTAAAATATGTGCAATACCCGAAGGAAAAATAAAATCCTAAACATACATCTAACCTGCATCCATAAAGGTTAACACAGGGGATATCACATATGTTCGATTTGATTTTAGCGAGGCCCGTGTGTCCTAATTAAAACATCGACGGTTTAAAGTTGTTATTTTAAATAAAAATAGTTCATTTTTATTTACACTTATGTTGATCAATTTTATTAGTGAGAATGATCGCATGGCATAAAGTAAAGTCTGTTATCCGGGAATAATTTTAATTTCCTTCGTTGGGGTATTCTAACATAAAAATTAAAAAGAAATAAAATAGAAGATTTAGATGAAGAGAATTATTACAACATTTACAATAATAAATAAAATAATTCCTAGGTTTATAAATAAAAAAATCAGAAAAAGATGAAGCAGATGATGAGCTCGGAATTCGTAGTTCTAGGAACTCAGAGGCTTACCCTTGCGGTATGAATCCACTTCGGCGTATCTGTTCGATCCTCGGGAGTGTTCCTTGTTCGTTTTGATTTAATTGTAGTTTAATGTGGAAAAATAAGTGTTTATTTATCCAAAAAGATAATCAGACTCGGGTTCTAAATTTGTTTTAGACCTGAGAATATCTGAGGATATTTTAAGAAAAATAGTTGAAGAAAATTGATTTTAAGATGAAGAAGTTTAGAATCCAAAAGTGTTTTGGATCTAAGAAATTGATAGAAAGTATTTTTGTTGTAGTGTTTTTCAGTATTTTTTGTTCTGAAAAGAAGAATTTTTGTTTGAATTTTCGAGCCCCCCTCAATCCAAAAATATCCGACTATTTATAGAAAAATCCTGAAAAATCCAAGAAAAGGTAAAAAAGTTTGGCGGGGTCGCCAAAAAGTTTGGAGACCTCACTAAACTCGATGGCAAGCTCGCCAGACCTTTGGCAAGGCTTGCCTCTGGCGAGCTCACCAGAAAACTTGGTGAGGCTCACCAAGATCTGGCGAGCCTCGCCAGGGACCTACCGAGGTACGCTAGGTCTTTGTCGAGGTTCGCCGGGTTTCTGGCAAGGTTTGCCAGACCCCTAGCGTACCTCGCCAGGCCTCTGGCGAGGCTCGCCAAGCCTTTTGGAGAACCATGCCTCACCAGATATCGACGAGGCAAGCTCCAGATCTGGTTTTCTACTACGTTTTCAAATTTCTTTGTGTATTTTTATATTTTTTAGTTAATTTCTGAATTAAAGTCCTTTTAAATTCAACAACGAGGAAGACTCCCATTTGAAGATCGTCGGACGGTCGAAAATCATGTGATTCGAGGATAAATATCCCGAAAAGCCATCATCATTTAACGCGCGAGCTGGTACAAATCCCGTGCTCACAGCTGCCCCTCATGTGATAATTGCTGGTTGTATAACCGGTATTATCACACAAAAAGAGCAGAGAGATTGAGAATATACGTGACCGGTGCGGCTGGTGACTTCTTGTTCCCAATTGGTGATGACATAGGCCTACCTTTCTGGCATTGTGTCTTCATAGGGTTGTTCTTCTCCTTCTTCAGAATCCCTTAGGTACTTGATGCCCCTTATGGGCGGGTCGGCCATTTCTTTCTGCGACGTCCTTGTTACAGTTGATAACCGTTTCATTCTCCGGTTGATAAATGAGACTGTTTCTTTCTTCAGCCATCGAGATAACCGTTTCCTTCTTCGGTTATGCTTTGAATTTCCTTAATAGGAGGTTGACTTGTTTCCTATAACAAATAATGGAAAAGTATAATGTTAATACATTTTATGATGAATGTTTTAATTATTTGATTGAGTTTATGCGAAGCAAAAATTTTTTCCCCTTCAATCAAAAATTAAAGCATAATAAGTAAATAAGTTTAATAAGAAATTCGGGGGTGTCCCGAAAACTGCTCCGTTATTTAGGAGGCTTTTGTGGTGTTGTAACGTTGACTTTAGGCTTGAATGGGCTATTGTCTTGTTTGTAGGTTCCTCATGTGGAGGTAGGGATTCTTGTTTATCGGGATAGTGTTGCCCCGGTTTGGCATCTTCTTTACCTGTAAATGACGTTATGCGAATGTAATGTATGCATGATTTTATGCATGAACAATTTTTATCATATGATGTATGTTTATCTATTGTAGGCATCATGGGCTTCATTCAGTGAAGAGCCTTCTCTTGTATTGGTGCGTAGTTACCCCTATGACTTATCTTGTTAGGGATTCCATAGACGAATCCCTCAAAGCAATGACCATGGGTTCGTTGAATCATATTCGAGTTTATAGCTTGGATCTTATTTGAGGAAAGTCTGGATGAGTCGTTGATCCCACGTTGTGTCAGCGATTATCGCTTGGAAGCCGTTTACCTGAAGTGTTGAAGGTATATGATGCCTCGCACCGTTCCGAGGAGGAGATGATGAATTTGATATTTCTATGGTCCTAAGTTTTGCATAGATTGCCCATGCGGGTTTTCAATCTGTCGAACCTTGTCTTAATTTTTTCCTGGACCGCCCTTTTAGGTTTTCAATCCAGTAGACTCATTTTTTTCATTTTTTGGATGTTTACTTGCGACATTCTACCATTGGCATGCAAGCAATCAAGATAAGCATATGCATAAAGATTCAGCAAAAATGACAATTCATTGATGAACTTAACAAGGGTATAAATGTTTCAAATGATTTGACTCTTGCCATTAATTAGCCCTTTCAGGTTTTCTAACTAATATGGTTCTCTCGATGTCCTCAGTTTTGCCTGAACCACCCTTTTTGGATTTTTAACTCAGCGGACTATTTTTTCTGTTGATTGAAAAGAAGCCCTAATTTTGCTCAACTAATCGAGTATTAATTGACAGGCTAAATACAAATTTATTTTTTTTGTACTGCTTTTTAGAGATTTATTTCTTTCACCTATGCGTGATAGCAATTGTGTAAGACTTGGTAGTTTTGGTAGATCAGTCACCGTCCATGTCCACGACTTCAGTTGTTATCTCGTTCAGTGTTTCTAATCGATTAGTTAGTTGGTGCTCATGTTGCTTTGCTGGCTCGTATTTGACGATAAGTCTTGATTATCAACTTTTCCTTTGATGGTGCGATGATTGCCCCACATATAGTAGCGAGTCATGTGAAGGAGTTGTTGATGTGTTCAACAATCTGACTCCTTTCTATCTTTAGTGTTGTGCCATCTATTTTGACCTTTCTAGGACTTCGATCATTGCTTGATTACCCCACAGATGGTGGTGAGCCATGTGATGGAGTTGTTGACGTGTTCAACGATCCGACTCCTTCTTTGTGACATTGCACCAGTTGTTCGATCTCATGAATGGTGGTGGAGTTATTGACGTGTTCAACAATCTGACTCCTTCTTTGTGATGTTGTGCCGGTTATTTGGTCTTGTGAATGGCTGTGATGGAGTTTTTGACGTTTTCAACGATTTGTCTCCTTTTTTGTGATATTGTGTTGGTTGTTTGATTGCCCCACAAATGGTGGTGAGCCGTGTGATGGAGTTGTTAACGTGCTCAACGATCTAACTCCTTCTATGTGACATTGCGCTAGTTGTTTAGCTTCAACTTGCTTGGTTGACATTTTTGGCCTTATTCTAGCCCCAATCCTTTTGATCTTTGCATGAGTCAGTGGAAGTTTCTTGCTTGGAGATCTTTCCATTGATCTTTCGTCCTTGTATGATGAGGCGATTGCTATCACGCATTGTCTACGTACATGTATTTGTCTCTCACTTTCTCTCAAGAGTCAAATCATTTGAATTTATTATGGGGAATCCATTTATACCCAAATTAACTTCATAAAATGATGTGTCACGTGTGTTAAAAACATTATGTATAAGTTTATGAGAATGCGTGATGTCATTAATAAGATATCAAGCAAATAAACAATGTTTAATTTATTCAAAAATAATTCAAAAGAAGCCTCGTAGGCTAAGTAGCTAAATGCTAATTTATTACATAATCATTCATCACGGATTAGTGCCACCCATAGGTATCCACGGATTCGAAGTGCTCCATCCGTTCTACCTTCTCAAACACACTTCTTGATAGTTAGAGAAGCTATCAGATCCGAATTTGTTCCTATATGGTGACAGTGCATAGTCTAGCAGCTTTGTTATCATCTCCGGTAGGGTCAAACGAGTCTGCAGCCTGACTTGTGTAGCCATCCAACAACGTATAGTAAAATTTGAAGCTTTCACCCTGCTTTTGCCTTATAGCCTCCAAATGTTGCATTGTGGTTTCCATTTGAGAGTTGAAACCATAATGCCCCAGCATAGCTTGAGCGAGGCTATTCCAATCGGTAGCTATATGTAGCGAAAAGTAGATGTACCATTCGTTGACTGGGTGGCCTAAGGTGATGACGAAGAGCTTAGCCATCATTCGATTGCTGACCCTTAATACTCTCATCACTGTCTGATAATGAGTCAAGTGAGAGCGCGGGTCGCCAGATCCTACGTACTTCTCAAACTACGGCATTACGAAGTTTGGGGGCAAGCTATCTTCATCCTCGACTGTCGATTGTGTAGACTATGTGTTCCATAGGTGACCACCGTGAGTGGCCAAGAATTGTTGCCATAATTCCGCCATGCTAGGTTGTTGGAGGATGGCGTTCGTCGTGTTTGGGTAAGAGCTATATTACCCCTGGGGAAATGCCGCAAAATGGGGTAGTTGAGGTGCCTGGAGCTGTGAGGTAACCGACGTACTCCAAGTGGGAATAGGTTGTTGGTAGAAGGGCCCTGGTGCGAATGTTGGTTGGATAGGCTACCCTTGGAAGAATTGGTAATTAGATTGCTACTGGAAAGGATTGGTGAAGTTGAATCCTGGCAGACCAATTTGGGCCTAATTCTGACTTTGTCCTGCCCCAAATTGGTAAAAGGCAGGAGGAGTAGAGGACATTGCATGCAAGATAAGAGGTCCCCTTGTTGGATTGATGTTGTTAAGGGTGACCTCCGAGCTGGACATTGTATTCTGGGCCCTCCCGACATGTTGGCGAATGAGCGATGCTAGCTGTTCGCTGTTGGCAAAGGCATTCAAGGCAACTGCAATCTCGGTGCTCACCGACGACTGCTGAGAATTTTATCTCGTAAGGACAGGGTGATCTTCCCTCGTGCCTTCTTCTTGTGGATTGGCCATAAAAGTGCGTTGAACTGAATATGAGTCTGAAGCCGAGTCCTCACTTGAGTTAGTGTACAGAACCCCCTCTAGATTGGCCACAATTGGGGAAACACGGACCGGCGGTGAGCAGGCCTCTTCCAAGCCCCTTTGATACATGAGCAGAATATTAGACCATTCATGTAAGATTCGTGATATGATTCATGGTACGGGTAATGCATGAGATTTTTAATGTTATGGCTGCATTCACAAAGGGGTTAGCATGCCATGATGTGAAATAACATGTATGTCAATCCATTTGAAACAAACAGTTTAGTCGTTAGGTAAAAATGAAAACATGT
>CATIWQ010164725.1:0-27001 GCA_949673415.1 Euphorbia schlechtendalii | reverse complement strand
TTGGCGGAGAGTGGTGAACTGCCAAAGATCCATCTCCTCTCTGTTGTAGGAATGGGAGGGATTGGAAAAACAACGCTTGCCCAACTAGTCTATAACGATGAAACGGTGAAGACCCATTTCGATAAGAGAATATGGGTTTCTGCTCCCAAGTCCTTCGATAAGTTTACGATTGCCAAAGTGATTCTTGAATCACTCAAAGGTAAAACTGTGTACATGCTTGAATTCCAAAGAATAGCAGTTGATATTCAACAGTCCATCAAGAGAAAAAAAGTCTTACTTGTTTTAGACGATGTGTAGAATGAAGGTTTGAATGTGTGGAAGCAGTTGGAAGATTTTCTAAAATGTGCTTCTTCGGGAAGTAAAATTTTGGTGACCACACGCAAGGGAAATGTGGTAAAATTCATGGGCTGCATAGACAAAGACATATTCCAAATTGGAGGCTTATCGAAGGAGGATTGCATTTTATGGGTGGTCTAGTGAAGATAGGCAAAATCTAAAAGCAATTGGTGCAGAAATTGTAGAGAGATGCAAGGGTTTGCCTCTAGCCATAAAGACTATAGCAAGCCTTTTGTGTTGTAAGAAATCAAGACAAGAATGGGAAGATGTTTTAGATAGTGAATTGTGGAAGTTTAAGGAAGTCCGAGAACAAATTTTCAGTCCGGTTAATATTTTTTCCTGTGTGTTTATGATTTTAATAGCAGAAGCGGACGAGGAATATATTATATGAGGAATGGTTGGACTTGACCATTCTTTATATTCATTCCCTATATTGGGGATTTCCCCAAAATGAGGAATCATTGGAGTTGCCCTTAGATCCCACAACACAAGGGGTCCAAAACATAAATTTTTAGTTTTTTTCTTTAATTTACAGATAAATCAATTAGCAAAATGACATATGACATATATAACAAAATAAATAAAACATTTAAATCTTTTTATTGAAGTGGTTGTTTGCAATGCACCATTTGAATGATTTGTTTCAATTATAAAATTACCGAGTAAAAGTTTAACATTCTTTTCAACTAAAATGAATTTATTAATTTTGAACTGAATTCAATTATATGTAAACTATAAAAAAGCTTAAATTAAAAAACTTATTAATTAAATTGGATACCTGTCCTAAAAAGAAAAAAGAACTTACAAGGGTGATAAAGACAAACACTACCACTATTAAAGAAAATTCTTAGACAGTTACATGTCCTTTAAATATTGAAGTTGGAAAGTTGACATAGTATAAAATAATTAAATATCCAAGTTGGAAAGTTGATATAATTAGTAAAAGAAGAAAAGTTAAAATGGGAAAAAAATAGTTTCCCTCCACATTCTACCAATTTGGTGGGATTGTAAAATGAAGCTTTAAAAAAATTGGGCGGAAATGACTTCCCAAACATTACATTAGCATGTCTTCATGGACATGGCCTCAACCACTGGATTTTAAATACAGCCCTTTCCTTTCCTCTCAAATTCAACCTCCCAAACAAAGTAAATTGGCTATAAAATGCAGACTAGCGTAATTTATCATTTCCCAGCTAGTCTACAGTGTCCAGAAGTTATAACAAAAACATCGTAATGAGAAATTCTCAAAGATATTGCCATAAATTTTGCTCTGTTAAGTCTGTCTTTCTAAAGTGTGTTGTGATTTGTGAGTATACATGATAATTAGGAAGCAAGGTGCAATCATTTTGTACATTAGATGCTTCTGAGTTGATTCACTACATATTATTTAATGACAAATTTACAACTCAATTACGTCTTATCAACAATCACTCATTTTCATTGAATCTCGAATATTGTTAGTATTTTAATGTAATTGAATCAACTAGTTGACCAATGTGATCATAATATTTCATCGAACAAGTCAGGAGAGAGCGGAGTGCATGCTTGTTCGAGTTTTATTACGATATTAAGCTTACGAGGGTCCAAGAGCTATTTTTTGCAACGCTTCTGTTTAGAACTGTTGTGACTACTCGAATTGACACGACTTTTCGCAATGCCTTTTTTTTGAACGGATGCGATTGTTGGTTTCATGCTTATAAAAACCTGGCATTGGTAACGATTTCAAAATGTTGTTTGATGGTAACTTTTTCTAAAATCTGGTTCACTTTTATTCACAACAAAAATTCATTCTAAGTTCTTGAGTTTTACTCTGATTTTATCCGATTGAAAAATTTGGGAGAACCACCAAATTAGTTTCAATCTGAAAGTGTTATCACGATTTCAGAGATTATCCACGTTATTTTTAGGCATTCTCCAACAAAGATTGAAACTAAATTTTTCTAAAAATGATGACGATCGGAGAATTTGTTGAAGAAGTCGTGGAAATCAATTGATATTTGAAATACTTTCGATCTTGGACACCAAAAAGGTACGAATTCGATCATTTCCTATGTTTTGTATGTAATATTCTGTTCTACATTTTTCCGAAATTTCTGGAAATTTGTTTCTGGAATTCGATTTCGTGTTCTTCGCGAATCACACGGAAAAAGTGTGAAAATGGAGAAAAATCTTGTTTTTGGAGCGTTTTAATGAAATTCACATGTTTTGGGCATGATTTTTCTGGAAAATATGTTATTCCAGTGTTCGTATGGCATGAATTATTGACTGGGTTCTGTTTTGGACGGCTTTTACGTGTTTTCACCGGAAAAAGTTTCAATTTTCACTTTGTTTTGTGTAAATGTAAAATTTCAGTTCATTTTTTCGTAAAACAAACTGCATCAACGGACTCGGAATGCGAAAACAAGTTGAACTGCTAAAGTCTAGTCCCCGGAAAATGGCCGTAAGGCGGCACGTGTATTACACTCGCTGCTGGCGGTTACCCACTCGGGCCGAAGCGTGTGGTTCACGCGCCAGCGACCGGACCGGCGTACTGGGTTGGCCTCCGTTCATGTGTGGCTCATTCTACGTGAGCTCGCTTCGTGGCTGCTCTTAGTTGTGACACTTGTTATTTATCCGACGGTTCAGATTTGTTTTTGCTATATGTTATGCTAAACGATGTCGTTTTGCTCCGAAATTTTTTCTATTCTTTTTCGGATTTAATGATGAATTTTCCAAAATTTTTTGAGGTTTCATAAAATATTGTTTATTATATATTTTATGTTAATAAATGCTTAAAAACTATGGAAAATTAGTTTCTGAATATTTAACATATTTTTTATTGGTTACAAAGTAATATAGAAACTAGTGGAAAATAATTAAAAACTTTTCATATGTTTATTAATTTTGATAATTATTTTCTTTATATATTTGTATTGATTATATCAATATATTAAATGAAAATATATGTTTAATATACAAATTATTTCAATATATGATGGATGAATTTCATTATACATTAATAAATATTTACGTCTTTTAGTCATTTATGTGATGATTATCTTATTATATATGAGTTATATATGTTTTACAAAATTTTTATTTGTGAATTCATTTGAAAAACCTTGTAATTCATCAAATAAATATAAATTCTACATTTCTGAATGGTGAACTGAATGAGGGGATTTATATATAACAATCAGAATGGTTCGTTATGTCAGGTTGTGAAAATAAGATGTGCAAGCTGAGAGAATTACTATATAGACTAAAACAAACACCAAAAGCTTGACATCAAAAGTTCAATGATGTGATTTTGTCTAGTGGTTTTGTTATAGACCAAGTGGACAAATGTTATATAGCAAATTTGGTAAAGGAGTTATGATTTACTTATGTGCGGATGCCATATTGATTTTTGGTACTAACCAAAGTCAGGCTGATAAAACAAAGAAATTTTTGGTTTGTCATTTGGTATCAAGATAAAGGATTTAGGGAGGCTGAAGTGTTCGTATAAGAATTAAGCAGAAGAACAATGTTATTTCATTTCTCAATCTCATTATATTGAGAAGATTTTGAATAATGTTAGGATTGTTCTCAAGTTAGCACTCCAATGGATTTCGTCGATTTTTTTAAGGTTATTTTGATACAAGTTATATTTCTTATGAAGATGATAATTCTTCCACAAGTGGATGAGTATTTTTTCTTGGGAGAGGTGCTATATCATGGGTGTTTAAGAAACAAACTTGTATAAGTGATTCGATAATGGAATCTGGGTTTGTAAAAACTGAGCCTAATTTAGCCAATCATTTAACCCAAGGGTTAAGAAGAGATCTTGTACACAAGTCGGCTTTGGGGATGTGATTAAAGTCCATCTAAAATCTATCATGTTGAGATACCCAATTCCCACCTAATATGACATTAGATCCTGAATTCAATGAGGAAAGCTTAACATCTAGAGATTGGAACACACTAATTAAAACATCCCAAGGTGTGTGTTCAGACTTGTAAGTAAAGGAGATTGAAGTTGAACTTTTTAATAGCCTTTTTGAAAAATTGCATATATATGCAAGTGCAAGAGTAAAAAGGCTATCTATATGAGCATGAAGTTTAGCCGCTTCAAGAAGTTTGGACTTGGCTTTGATATGATTATGAAGGATAAGGACACAAGGCTAGTAAAAGATAATGTTAAGTAAGAACATGTTAGAATGTTGACTTATGTGTATATTATTTTCATATATTCAAGATGGATAACAAATGTTCAATCCATAATGACACCTTTAGTTATTCTAATATTTGGAATGTTTAATATACTAAGGTCCTGTTATCTTCAACTTCTGAAACTTGAACTTAACTGAATTTAACTGAACTTAACTTAACTTAACTTAATGGACCTGAACTGAACTTAACTGAACTGAAATGAACTTAATAAACCTGAACTTAATTGAACTTAATAATAAATATATTTATTATTAAAATAATAGTAAAACCCAATAAATATAAAAACAAATAAATTATTAATAATCATTACAAATAATATTATTAATTAGTAACTATATAAAATAATTAGTAAAACAATTTAATACCATTAATAATAAAAAAATTTATAATACGTAAATTCATTTAATTAAAATTTTGTTATTCAACTAATAATTATTGTTACAAGTACACGTGAACTAATAATGATTATTATAATATATTTTAGTTTGGATTTAAATTATCATTTATTATTATATTATAAAAACGTAATAGTTGTTTTAATTAATTAATATTTTTATTTTATTATCCCATATCACATTTTCTAATTAATTAATACTATGATTATAAATAAAAATATTAATATATTATAATTACATTAATACTATTATTATATCAATAATACTAGTAATTATCACTATTTAAAAATTATTGTTACAATATTTATAATCAATATTAACTACATTAAATAATAATTATTTTCTATATTAATATTTTTATCATTGTTCTTCTTTTTATTATTATTACTATTAATTTTTATTAAAGATTAATTAGAATAATCATTATTAAAATTAAAATTTATGGACCAGAATTGAACTTAATAGACCTGAACTGAACTGAACTTAATGGACCTGAACTGAACTTAATTGAACTGAACTTAACCAAATTGAAGGTGAAGAGAACAGGGCCTAAGATGAAATTCAATCGTCACTATATTTTATTTATGCATAAGTTTGTTTTTTGTTGTGATTTTGTTTAGTTAATCATGGATTACACTAAAATGGGGGAGGACTGTTGATATTTTAGTGTAATTGGATCAACTAGTTAACCAACGTAGTCATAATATTTCATCAAACAAGTCAGGAGAGTGCGGAGTGCACGCTTATTATAGTTTTATTATGATATTAAGCTTAGGAGGGTCCGTGAGCTACTTTTTGTAACGCTTCTGTTTAGAAAAGTTGTGTCTGCTCAAATGAACATGACTTTTCGCAATACCTTTTCTTTGAACGGTTGCAACTGCTTGTTTCATGTTTATAAGAACTTGACATTGGCAACGAACATACCAGCTAGAAAGTAGCTATCAAAGAAATAAATATAGCATGACTAAGCCTATTGTAGTTACAATAAGTCTGCACATCTTAATACTCCCCCTCAAAATGAAGCTAGGAAAATGGTAATGCGATGAGATTCATTTTGGATAACGTTTTTGCCAGTTGAGGAGTTGAAAGTGGTTTAGTGAAAATATCTGCAAGCTGCAGCCTGGTGTCAACATGTGGAGTGGAAATAAAGCCTTCCAATAAGTGATTTCGAACCACATGACAATAAATGTCAATGTGTTTGGTTCGTTCGTGGAAAACAGGATTGGAAGCAATATGAATCACGGCAATACTATCACAGTACAAAGGAATTGGCTGCTGCAGTGGAATGTGAAAGCTATGGAGAAAAGACGATATGAACTTCAGCTCACAGCTAGTTGAAGCGAGACTTCTATACTCAGATTTAGCAGTGGAACGACTTACGGTGGATTACTTCTTCTCCAATAAACAAGGGATCTTCCAAAGAAGACACAATGACTAGAAATGGACTTTCAACTTGTTTTGCAAGTACCCCAGTTAGCATCCAAATAGGTAGTAAGGGTGAAATCACTGTCAGCAGCATAGAAAAGTCCATAATGGCAGGTTCCTTTGAGGTAGTGCATGACATGTAGAGTAGCCTAAAAATGATGCTCAAGAGGCACGTGCATGTGTTGGCTTAACTATTGTACAAGAAAAATCAAATCAAGGCTAGTAAAACCCATGTAAAGTAATCGTCCCACCAAACATCTGTAAACCTTAGGCTATGGACATGGAATGCCCTCAGTAATGCTCTAGTCAATCCCAGATGGTAAGGGACTAGAAGTTATCTTGGCATTGTGTAAACCAGCGTCCCAAACCAAATCCACTACGAACTTATGTTGAGAAAGAGTAATTCCAGCAGCAGACTGGGCTAATTCAATTCCCAAAAAATAATGACCCTTGCCAAGGTCTTTAATGGTGAACAATTCATCCAGATAACCCTTTACCTGGGAAATGAGGTCCTCTGAAGTTCTAGCCAAAAGTATGTCATCAACATAGACAAGGAGTATCAGAAATTGACCTTTGGCTGAAAAGGTGAATAGATAATGGTCCAGGCAGACTGAACAAAACCAAAATTAAGAATGCTCCTAGTAAATTCCTTGTTCCATTGACGATAGGCCTGTTTTAGTCCATACAAGGCCTTGAGCAAATGGCAAACATCCCCAGGCTTGGCTACTAAGTAACCGAGAGGTGGTGTGAGGAATAATTCTTCTTCCACAGTACCATAAAGATACGCATTGTTGATGTTAAGTTGATGAACAACCCATCCTTTAGCTACAGAAATAGCCAAAAGGAGCCTGACTGTAACAACCTTTGCCACAGGGGAAAACAGTCCACATAATCAACCCCAGGCTTTTAGTTGAAGCCTTTAGCTACCAATCGCACCTTGAATTTGTCAACTGTGCCATCAACATGCCTCTTAATTCGATAAACCCACTTAGTAGCTATTGGCTTCTTATGCAGAGGTAATGATGTGACTTCCCAAGTGTGGTTTAACTCTAAAGCTGTTAACTCCTGTTCCATGGCTTTAATCTACCGTGGATATTGAATAGCCTCATTATAAGACTGGGATTCACTTTCTTGATGCAAAGTGGTGAGAAAAACTGTGTGGGAAGGAGAGAAAGAAGGTAAGGTTTGAATGTGAGTAGTTGGGTCGGTATAGAAAGCTGTAGACACAAAATCTTACAACCGGGTGAGAGGTTTGTTAGTCCATTTTGGGCATGTGTGTGAACAACAGGAGAGGGTGATGGTTGGGGAAGAGGAGTAACATGTGAAGGTGATGAAATGTGGGAAAATGAAGATGGAGGAGATGGCAACAGGGAAGAATGAGGTGAAGGGGAAGGATTATGGGACAACACAGTGGGATTGTCATGTGAGTGTTGCTTAAAAGGAATAGGCAAAACAGTGGTGGTAGGATCAGTAGTAACAGTGGGCTTATTTTTGTAAGAAGGAAACACAGTCTCTGTGAAAACAACATCTCGAGAGACCACAATATCATTGGTGTTTAGGTCATAAAGGTTATAAGCTTTGTGGTTGGTGCTATAACCAATGAAAATAGCAGGGAATGCCCTACCTGTAAACTTGGTTTTATGAGGAATGGTGTTTGTATAATGACACGAGCAACCAAAAACGTGAAGAGTAGAGTAATTAGGGGACTATTTATAGAGAATCTCATATGGAGATTTCCATTTTAATATAGTTGTGGGCAACAAGTTGACCAGATGGGTGGTAGTGAGTAAGGCCTCACCCTAGAAAGTATTAGGAAGATGTGCTTGAAACAGCAAAGCACGGGCTAGATTCAATAAATACCTATGTTTGCGTTCCACAACCCCATTTTGCTGGGTTATATAGGAGTAACTTCTTTGCAAATGAATAACTTTATCCCCGAAATAAGCCAAAACAGGCTGAATTTACAAATTCAGTACCATTATCACATTGAAAATGTTGGACCTTGCATTTAAATTGAGTTTCAATCATAGTAAAGAAAGCAGGAAAGGCCTTACATACTTCAATTTTCATCAACAACAACACTGTCCATGTGGATCTTGTGTAATCATCAACCAAGGTCAACATATACTGAGTCCCTGACAAAGAACTGGTCTTGTAGGGTCCCCACAAATCACCATGGACAAGGTTAAAGGGTCTAGTACTAGAAATACCATGCTTAGTGAAAGACAAACGTGTTTGCTTAGATATAGAACAAATAGAACATTGTGTAGGCATAGAATTCATGGATGGAATACAATGAATGTGTGACATAGCGGAAGGTGAAGCATGAGCAAGTCTCAAATGCCAAGTTAAAGCACTATCAAAATTGACATTATTACAGGGATAGGAAATAGAGGGAACATTGTTGTACTTATCTAATGTGTTTGTTTCGAAAGAAGTGGCGGTAAGCATATATAAACTGTCCTTGTAAAATCCAACTACGACTAAGCGCTTACTTGAGAGCTCAAGCAAAAGACAACAAGTGGCAAAGAAGGTCACTGATATGTTGGCTTCCGTGATTAATTGACTAACTGAAAGAAAATTATGTGTAAAGAGGGGGACCAATAACACATTGGTAAGTTGCAAAGTTGAGTGAAGATCAACATTTCCAACATGTGTCACCGCACTAGCTGTGCCATCAGGCAGCTTGACCTTTTTACTTTAAGGTAATTGTTGCAAAGAGCTGAAACACTCAGGTTTCATACACATATGTGTAGTAGCCCAGGAATCAACTATCCAAGGAGCATCAAGAGTACTCAAAACCATTCCAGAGAAGACACTAGGCAAGGAAAACTCATCGGTAAAATCTGAGAAATCAGAAAACTCTCTTGTGTCCTCGTAGTGTCCCTTGCCTTTAATATACCTCTGAAATTCTTGGTTGATCATTTTGGACATGTGTTTTTGAGATTGTGGTGACATAACTTCTTCCTCATCACTAGAGGAGTGAACTTCAAAAGGTGTATTAGCGATAACATTATTGACTTGTGGTCCAATTCTGAATTTTTTATTTTGTTTTGGTGATGCCAAAGAATGCTTCTGTCCAGCCTTTTCTGTTGCCGCAACAACTCATTTCTCAATAAACCAATCAGGTGGACCACCATTTAATGTAAGCCAAAATGAGGAAAATTTTTTTAAAAAAATCAGGTGGACCATGGAGCTCCCAACAAGTCTCCTTCAAATGTCTGAGCGAATCACAATAACTGCATATTCTGTCATCTTGCTTCTTCTTATCAAACACAGTGTTATGCATATTGATAAAATTAGGTTCAAACCTTATATTATTCGCAAATTCAACATTAGTTTCACAAGATAGCTCTCTCTGTTTTTCAACTCTCAATATCATAGAAAACACCTTATTTGGACTCGGTAGAGGATCTATCAACAAGATTTGGTTGCACACATGATCATAAGTATCATGGAGTCCAACAAGAAATTGTAGTGTGTTCTTAGCATCAGTAATCTTACTCGTTAATCTACATTCGCAAAGTATTGCCGCTTCACCGGTGCAAACCGGAGCAGGTAACAAGTTGTCCAGCTCATCCCATAGCTTCTTGAGCTTAGTATAAAAAACATTTACAGAAAGTGTACCTTGAGTAAGAGCATGAATATCACGTTTAATCTAATATAGGAGAGGTCCCTGACTTTTGCCAAATCTCTCTTCCAGCTCTAGCCACAGGTCTCGCGTAGAGGAGATGAAAAGAAAGGCGTCAGTAAATTCCTTTAAGAACAGGATCTGGTGCTGTGTTATCTTTGAGAACAAAGGATGATTTTCACTTAGCTTTCAACGCAATAAGCATTGATTTGCTCCAGGACAAGTAGTTTTTGCTAGTTGAAGGCATATTGACCAAGCATAAGCTAGTATTTTTAGAATTGTGATTTCGATTTGTAAATCACTTTTCAGAACTTTGTTGAATTTCAAGAGAAGAATCATCATCGGAAGAATCAGTGGGGTTGAAAGGAGATGGATTAGACCTAGATTTCGACATTTTCGTAAACAAGAATTGAAACAAGAAAGCAGAGCAATCAGGATAGTAATTTTCGCTCTGATACCATGAAGAACGAAAAGTAAACAAGAAAGAATCTGATAAAATTACTCAGTTGAATAAAATACGAAAAAAGAAGAAAACTATGGTTATATACAATGCCTGGAAAAGTAAACAACTAGGCCTAACAAACATGCCAGCTGGAAAGTAGCTACCAAAGAAATAAATATAGTATGACTAAGCCTATTGTAGTTACAATAAGTCTGCACATCTTAACATTAGCTGCTTTGCTTTGAAGCTCACAAACACTTTCTCTTTCGTTGCGGAGCTCATTGTTGCCATTAGAGCTATTGTTTTGGCCTTTGATAAGGGTTGGAAGAATCTGCGGTTAGAGAGTGATTCCGACTTTGTGGTTGGGCTGCTTGAATTCACGTTCAATTGTATTCCCTTGGAGCGTGAGAACAGATTGGTTTGCTTGTCTTCGTTGCCTTGATTCCATGTGTTTGGTGGTTTCACACATGCTTTGGCTAGATTTATTCACATTCATTCTCCGGATAACTGGTGGGATGTTGCCCCAAGTTTTTATTATAACGAGTTCTTTTTCGACATTAGTGATCGGTGCAATAATTAGTTCACCTAGTTGTTTGGCTATTTAATTTCTTGAGCCCGAAGTTAGTTACGTTTTAGGTTTCATTTTCTTTTATGTCCAACGCATGTTATAGTTCACTTAGGCTCTTTCCTCTCTTTTCAAACTTTGTATCATTTTCTTTCTTTAATAAAATCTTTAGAAGTGTGACTTGAAGGTCGGGCTGGGCTGTGTCAGCCTGTGTGGTCTCCTTTGTGATCCTTTTAGGTCGTGTAAGCGGTGGAGATATCGTGTATTCTTGTCACGCCTATATTTTACGCTCTTGCCAAGTTGTATTAAAAATTCACCAATTTTATGTTTTTATCATGTTTCTACTATATTTCATAATTTATACTAGCATTCTATTTGATATGTACTAGGTATATGTCTATATTTCATAACCGATGCAAATAAAAACTCAATTAGACATAGACTAGTTATGTAGCAACATATGTATACATATTAGGAAGGAATTCACCAAAATTTACATACATACTAGCATTCTACCAAGTATTTACCAAACGAAAAAAAAAATATTTGATATCTGGTAGGAACCTTATATTTCATTATCTCTCAAACTGTTTAAATAGACTTCCAATGAAATATAAATTTCCAAAAGGTTCGTACCAAGTTCCGAATAGTTGAAAAAAGCTTTTTAAAAAATATATTATAATGAATGACATTTCGAAAATTAAAATAAGATGAACAATAAATTTTAAAGTAGCATGTAAAAAAATAAATAAATTTAAAAATACAAATATATAAGCAAAACTTATGGAATGAAATTCCAAAATTAAAAAATTCATTCACTGTAAAAAAAACATAGAAGAGGATAAAGGTATAAATACGAACACAAACCTCCAATTTCCCGATCATCGATCTCTATAAAAAATTTCCCATTTGAAATTCCGGTCTATTCTTAGCACCCGAAATGACAGATCTCCTGGAAACCTCTCTCTCACTCACACACATAATACAAAAATGGCAGATCTCTTGGAAACCTTTCCTTGAGCTCCTTCAACAAAGCGCGGCCAAGGAATTCGGATTTCAGGCGATCCGAAATCCAATTCCATTCTCTACACCAATGGTAGATATGTCATTTTCTGCTACCTCGATAATCCATTTCAAGATGAGGTCTATGGAGAGCACGATTCTCATCACCGTTGCCCACTACTTCCCTAACGGCGAGTGGATTGTATCTGCTGATGTTTCTGTTATTGTTCAGATTTGGGGGACTCATAATGGCTTCGTGATGCAAGGAAAATAAGTAACATATACAGAGTTTGTTAGGGATTGTATCCAGATGTTTCTGGTAGAATGGCTATAAAAGGCTCCTCTTTGTAGAATTGTAATGTCATGGTTATGGAATGAAATAGTGAGTATTCTGTTTCTCCCTCGCTGCTTTCGCGTTCTCTCCTTCCTCTTTCTGTCCTTCTCTGCATTCCGATCGTCCATAATTTACCCTGCATCATCTTAGGAAATTCGATCTCATCTCTCAATCATTTCTGCTTTTTCTTCCGTGTTAATCAACCTTAGCAAAACGAGTTGCTAGAAAATACGATTGATCTTCGCCTTTGTTCAGATCCAGGTGATTGCAAGATTTGAAGGTAGAGCTTGATTCAGGCTCCTTTCCTTTATCCCTACCGTCAAAGTACGACTTCATTTCTCCGATTACTTGATCGAGCTTGTTGTCAATCATCTCTCCAAATACTCGATCAAGCTTGCTATCAATCATCTCTTCAATAGTGCTAGCAAACTTGCTTTACACCATCACATCAACCTTTGAGCAGAATGCTCTCCTCCAAAGCCTGATATGCTTTCGTCATGATGAACAAATGATCCACATATACCAGAAAGAACGCTATGATACCAAATGATGAGGGAAGAATTTCAGAAAAGAAGGAAAACGAAAATTGAAGAAGAAACGGAGATTACTGTCAAGAGGGAGAAGATTCTATTGATTTCTCAGCAAAATTAGCATTAACCGAAATACAATATAAACTATGCTTATATCGGCCTCAATCCTCTCTCACCTCCAACTAGGGATGGTAATGGACTGGATCTAGATTAGACCCATATTTTCATCATTTCAAAGCTACGTCGGAACTGATCTGCCTTGTACTAGCCTTGAAATTGTGATAATATGGATATCGATCGGATCCAGATCCAGTCCATTATTATCCCTACACACATGAATAGCTTCATGTGCCATATCACTTGGAATTTCAAATTTTGCTGCTCCATGATCCTTAACAATTGCTACGCTGTCCAACAATTTAAGATGCTAAAGTTTTTAAGATAAATGAACATAGAAAAAGGCAGACGCATCATGAAGGGTTAAAACAGAAAATAAAACTCTATTTTTCGGTTAATAAATGGCTGGTCTCAACTACAATGCAGAATTACTTGTGAGCCATGGTAAACGATGTAATACTAACACATAAATTGGCTTCATCTAAATCCCCGAGACCGAAAATATTTCAGCATCACTTCCTGATTTTTCGGATAATAGGAGAACGTGGAGTTTACGATCTTCATTACACTGGCAATAAAAGATTTAAAGACAAAGAAATATTTGTCCTCTTAGTTGTGTAATTGTGTTCTGTACAGATTGAATATTGGTGCAGCTCAACTCATTAACTTGAGTGAGTGAATGTGTGTGTATATATATATACATACATATACATATTAGGGTTTGAGTCATATTACATAAATATCCCTAATCACAATATTATATACAAATAATATTTACATATCTATCATCCCCCTCAAGTTGAGCCGGGTTATGAACCACGGCCAACTTGTCTCTCAACAACTGAAATCGGGTATAAGAATGTCCGCGACTTGGTCATCTATGTTGATGTGTAGAACAAAAAGCTGTTTGAAGCCACTATTTCTCGAACAAAATGAAAGTCAAGCTCTAGATGTTTCACGACATGATGAAAAACTGGATTCGTAGTGGGATAGGTAGCACTCAAGTCGTCACACCATAGAACTGGTGAACTTGATAGCCTAATGCCAATATCAGCCAAGACCAACCCGATCCATGAGAACTCTGATGTGGTCATCAAAAGAGCACAATACGCAACCTCAATCGAAGAACGTGAAATAGTCCATTGCTTCTGAGAGGCCTGAGAGATATTCGTACCATGAAAGATTTCGAACCCTGTAATAGATCATCGATCATTTGGGTCACCTGCCAAATCTGAGTAAAAAAAAAGCATTGAGAGTAATGCTAGGCTGCGTTGTGTATCGCAGGTCGCAACTGTGGGTAGCTCGTTTGTGTCACAAAATCCTCTTCTAGGCCTGCCAATGCGTCTGATTGGAGATTGCATAAATTGAGCCACTTTATGCACTACAAATGCCAAATTTGGCATAGTAATTATCAGATATTGTAGCCCTCCAACAAGGGTACGGTAAAGTGTCGCATCTTTAAATGGCGGGCTACCTTTGATTGATAATTTACTCAGATGGGTTGTCGGGGTTGAAATTCCATTCGATCCCACCAGCTTCGCTTTGAGAAGTAAATCATTTGCATACTTTTATTAGTTGATAAAGAAGACCCCATCATGGCGAGTTAACTCCATACCGAGAAAGTACTTGACCGAACCCAAGATTTTGATAGCAAACTGAGACTAAAGATGGTAAATTACATCTACTTCAACCTTTCCATTATTGCTCAGTAGTAAAAGATCATCGACATAGATCAAATAGAAAACAATAGAGGAACCTGCACGAAAGTAAGTGAAACATCTACTTTGGAACCCACAAAACCATAAACAGACAAAGCCTGTGTCAATCTCCTATGCCACATCCTTGGAGATTGTTTCAAATCATATAGAGACATCTCAAACGATAAATGTGTCCCGATTTCGTCTTATCCACAAAACCTGATGGTTGTGACATATAGAAATTTTCATCCAAGTCACCATGTAAAAAGGTTCATTCGACACATCAAGATGAGAGATTGACCAACTGAAAGAAGTAGCCAGAGATAATAAAAGTTAAATTATTGTAAGCTTTACAACTGGGCTAAATGTATCAAGAAAATCCAAGCTAGATCTTTGATGAAAGCCCTTTGCAACAAGACGATCTTTGTAATGGTCAATAATACCATCATGATTCAATTTTTTTCTTGAATACCCATTTACTACCAATAACATTTGCTTGAGGGGGAGGCGGTACTAGTGTCCAAGTACCATTGGAAATCAATGCAGAACGTTCATTGGACATAGCTTTCACCAATGTTCAAATTTCAAGGCTTCATGGGTCTTGCGAAATGAGGGTGGTTGTGTTAAGGGTAGGCTTTTTGGGTAACTTGCTGATTTTTTTGGGTGCTTATAATTTTAGGTAGTGTTGTTGTTTGCGAGGTTGGCGAGGTGGCTTGTTAGGTTCAGGAAGGGGTTGGGTAGGTTGTGGTTTGGATTTGAGGAAGGCCACGACTATCAACTAGGGTTTGGGTATGGCTGGTCGGTGTTGGATTTGTGGTAGGTTGAGGTTGGTTTGGCCTAGAAGGTGACAGATTTGGTTGGATAGAAGAAGGAACGATTATGGTAGGGTGGCGTGGCGATGGAGGTAATAACGGTTGTATGTGAACCACATGCAACAAAGTAGATGTAAAACTAGGATATGAAGCAACCACATTACTCAACTCCGAATAAGAAAACACATGTTCATCAAAGATTACATGACGTGAGATATAGATTTTATTGAGAACAAGATGAAAACAACAGTAACCCTTATGATTATTACTATAACCAAGAAAGACACATTTATGATATCGATAATTCAGTTTGTGAGAAGTGTAAGGATGCAACCAAGGATAACATAAACAACCAAATACCCGTAGAAACAAGTAATTGGGTTTATGCTGAAATAAACACAAAATGGTGAAGAATCACGTGTGAGACAACAACATATGATTTATTAAGTAAACAACGATATAAAATGCAGTAGACCAAAATTTCATTGGAAGATTAGCTCAATTTAATAGAGATAGTACTATTTCAACAATATGATGATGTTTACGCTCAGCAGCTCCATTTTTCTCTGGTGTATACGAGCATGAAATTCTACGAGAAATGCCATTTTCTGCAAGGTATGATATCATGGAAATAAATTCACCACCCCCATCAGACTGAAAAGTTTTGATAGTTAGCCCAAAGACTTTTTCAACAATACAACAAAATTTGATAAAGGCATCCAATACTTCATATTTATGATGTAGAAAATGAATCCAACAATAACTGCTAAAAGCATCATAAAAAACCAAATAATAAGAAAACCCATCATGTGATTTAACGGGAGAAGGTCCCCACAAATCAGAACAAATCAAATCCAATGATTCTAACACATTAGATAATGAAAAAGGAAACATATGACTCTTACTAACTGCACAATGAAAACAAATAGTAGATGCAGATTTATTTAAATTAAAACTAATCTGACAAAGATGAAGAAGATATGAAATAATTGGAATAGCAGGATGACAAAGTCTTTCATGCCAAGTGGATAGTGACATAAGGTGGTAACGAGCTAGAGCTCGAACCTCACTTGGAAGTGTGTATAACCCATTTTTATTTGGTCCTCGAAGAATCACCTGTTTGGAAATGAGGTCATGTTAGTATTTTAGTGTAATTGGATTGACTGGTTTGACTAATGCGATCGTGACGTTTCATCGAACAAGTCTGAAAAGTGTGGAGTGCACACTTGTTCGGGTATGATTACGATTTGGGGGTCTGGGGGTAGCGCCCCCGGGTGCGGGGTCCAAGGGGTGGCAGCTCCTGGCGGGGTCAAGGAGCAGCACCCCTAGCAAGGTCCTAGGGTAGCGTCCCGAGCAGAGGCTGAGTATAACCCATTCTTATTATGTCCTTAAAGAATCACCTGTTTGAAATGTTGCGACTGAACTAATTAAAGGACTTGGAAAAGTGGATATTATCTTTACTTCTAGAAAATGTATTTGTTTAAGTAATGTATTGTATGTTCCTGGGATTCGAAAGAATCTGTTGTCTGGTGTTGCATTAAATAATTGTGGGTACAAACAAGTGTAAGAAAGTGGCAAGTATATCTTATCGAAACATGATTCTTTTATAGGATTTGGATACTTATGTAACGGTATGTTTATGTTGAATATTAAAGTTTCTTTTAGTGATCAATCTTCTTTTATGCTTTCTTCTAGTGTTAGTAAAATTATGAATAAATTAGAATTATGAAATGCTAGACTTGGACATGTACATTATAAAAGATTAAAAGATATGTCTAAAATGAGTCGTATACTTACCTTTGATTTAAATTGTGAGAAATGTAAAACTTGTATGTTGACAAAAATAACTTGGAAAACCTTTTAAGAATGTTAATCGAGTGACCAATGTATTGGATTTAATACATAGTGACTTGTGTGATTTTCATTCTACACCTTCGATAGGAAATAAAAAGTACGTTATTACTTTTATTGAAGATGCATCCAAATATTGTTATGTTTATCTATTGCATGCAAAGGATGAAGCTCTTGACAAGTTTAAAATCTATAAACAAGAGGTAGAGTTACATCAAAGTATTTTCATTAAGAGTTTACGTACTGATAAGGGAGGTGAGTATTATGATCCAGTATATTTTCAATCTACTGGTATAATACATCAAATCACAGCTCCCTATACACCACAAAAAAATGGTGTGGCTGAAAGGAGAACAGAACCTTGAAAGAAATGGTTAATTATTTGTTGTCCTATTCATGTTTGAGTGAAGGATTTTGGGTTGAGGCTATGCTAACAGCCTGTTATTTATTAAATAGAATTCCTAATAAAAGGAATAAAATTACCCCATATGAATGCTGGTTTAAAAAGCCACCAAAGTTGAATTTTTTGAAAGTTTGGGGTTGTAGAGTAGTGGTAAGAATTATTGAACCGAAAAGGTGAAACTTGGGTGAAAGATGTATTGATTGTATCTTCATTGGGTATGCCGAGCATTCCCATGCATATAGGTTCTATGTAATAGAATCTAATGACTATGTATCTATTAACTCGGTTATAGAGTCAAGAGATGCTGATTTTGATGAAGATAGATTTACATCTAAATCTAGACCTAGAAACATGATTCAGAATTCATATGGTGAGAACTCAATTCATTCTGAAGGTTTATCTGGTGGAAATGTTTCCTTTCCTGTACCATCTAGGAAAAGTACTAGAGCTAGAAAAGCTAAATCTTTTGGAGATGATTTTCATCTTTATTTAGTTGAAGGATTGAGGGATGAGGTTGAGTACCAGTATCAATATTGTTTTATTATTGAAGAGGATCCAAAAACATTTAATGAAGCTATGGCTTCAAGAGATGTTGCATTCTGGAAAGAAGCAATCCAGGATGAGATGGACTCTATCATGCACAATAATACATGGGAACTGGATGATTTACCACTCGGTTGTAAACCACTAGGTAACAGGTGGATCTTCAAAAGGAAAATGAAAGTGGATGGTGCCATAGATAAGTATAAAGCACGATTGGTTATCCAAGGCTTTAGGCAAAAAGAAAAAATTAACTTCTTTGATACTTATGCTCATGTTGCAAGGATTTCTACTATTAGGTTGTTGATATTCCTAACAGATATACATAGCCTTGTAATTCATTAAATGGATGTAAAAACTACATTTCTAAATGGTGAATTAGATGAGGAAATTTATATGAAACAACCAGAAGGGTTTGTTCTGTCAGTTGTGAAAACAAGGTATGCAAATTGAAGAAATCCTTATATGGACTGAAACAAGCATCGAAAGCTTGGCATAAAAAATTTGATGAAGTGGTTTTGTCTAACGGTTTTCATATCAACCAAGCGTACAAATGTGTATATAGCAAGTTTGATACTTCTGGTAAAGGAGTTATGATTTGCTTATACATGGATGACATGTTGATTTTTGTCACTTACCAAAATCAGGTTGATAAAACAAAGATATTCTTATCATCTAGTTTTGAAATGAAGGATTTGGGGGAGGTTGAGGTGATTCTTGGTATAATAATTGAGCAGAAGAACAATGTTATTTCAATTTCTCAATCTCATTAAATTGAGAAGATTTTGAATAAATTCAATTTTGAGGACTGTTTTCCAGTTAGCACTTCTCTAGATCCTTGTCTTAAGCTTCTACCTAATAAAGGTGTTGCAGTATCTCAACTAGAATACTCAAGAGCCATTGGCAATCTCATGTATGCCATGATTAGCACTAGGCTTGATATAGCATTTACTGTTGGAAAACTTAGTAGGTATGCTAGTAATCCTAGTTCAAATCATTGGCAAGCTTTAAGCTGAGTATTCAAGTACTTAAAAGCAACCAAGGTTTACGGTTTGACTTATACTGGATTTCCTTCAGTTTTCGAGGGTTATTTAGATGCAAGTTATATTTCTAATGAAGGCAAATAGTTCTTCCACAAGTGGATGGGTATTTCTTCTTGGGGGAGGCGCTATCTCTTGGGCGTCAAAAAAACAGACTTACATTGCTGATTCAATAATGGAATCTGAGTTTGTAGCATTAGCAGCAGCTGGTAAAGAAGCTAAATGGCTACAAGATCTCGTTTATGATATTCCATTGTGGCCTAAACCAATGTCACCTATGTCTATTAGGTGTGATAGTGAAGTTGCATTGGCCAATGCTTATATATAAGTATACAAGGGCAGATCTAGACATTTAAGTGTTAGACATAGCATGATTTGGAAATGCATCATGCAAGGTATCATATCACTAGAGTTTGTAAAACCGAGCATAATTTAGCCGATCATTTAACTAAAGGGTTAAGAAGAGATCTTGTGCATAAATCGGCTATGGGGTTGGGATTAAAGTCCATATGAATCTCTCATGTTGAGATGCCCAATTCCCATCTAATATGACATTAGATGTAGAATTCAATGAGGAAAGCTTAACGTCTGGAGATCGGAACACATTAGTAACATCATCCCAAGGTATGTGTTCAGACCTACTGTGAGCAGACGACACAGAGCGGTGGGCCGAGAGCCCACAAAGATGAGAGGCGCGATCCACCGGGGTGTTTTGAAAAGAGTGCGTCGGGTCGTGGGACCCGGGAAAATAGTTTTGAAGAGAGGGTAGAAAATGTTATTCAGATCGGTTCGAATCCGAATCCACCATCTCTTAGTGTGGAGTCGCCACCTGGATTAGCACTTTCCAAGAATTAGAGTCCTGTGAGGCTTAATGTCCGGGGGATGGCCCACCAAGACACAGAGATTCGGGTTCGGGATAAGTTGCTTATTTCTTATTGGATCACATTAAATTACATCTACAGAAAACCGTATTTCTTAGTTATGCATATTAGCACTTAAGTCATTTTGAGGTTGAAATGCATGATTTAACGCACATGCGAAAAGCGATAAATCCATTCATAAAACATTAAGTAAATGTGAGAAGTAAATGCGGAAAAGTAAAGATCAAAGGTTACATAACCTCGGGGGATGCAACCACCCGCCTAATCTATGAATTACAATTTTCGTAACAATATATACAATACCTGAAGGAAAATAAATCCCAGGCATACATCTAATCTACATCCACAAAGGTTAGCACGAGGTATAGGACATATGTTTGATTTGATTTTAGTAAGGCCCGTGTGGCCTAATTAAAATGTCGAAGGTTTAAAGTTGTTATCTTAAGTAAAAATATTTTATTTTTATTTACACGTATGTTGGTTATTTTATTATTGAAAATGTCGCATGTGAATTTTGTCGATCGGGTATCCGAGAACGGGGTTCTCTTCATGAGGGTAACCTAAATCAGCATTTAGAAATGGAAATCTAGGCTGAACATGCATAACATAGCCATGGTTTGGGTTCACAATGATAGGAACGTCATTCATATCGTTACCGACTTCCCTGTGATGGGCGATAACGATAAGAATGGCCTGAAGCACTTCCATTGCTACTCCAAACCCTTAATTAACAAATTAATACATTAATAAATCATAAATAAATTTTAAATAATTATAATTGAGAGGTTTGTTACCCTCAATGATGCATTTCCAAGTCGAGAAAGGGTCTCAGTGGGTCGTTCCGGGCTTTAAACAATTCAAAACGGAGTAAAATTGAGCAAAATTGGGTTCTGCCAAAGGCAACATCGGTACCGATGTTGGTAATGTCAGTACCGATGTTGGTACTGATGTTTGAATGTTGGTACCGATGTTGGTAAGGTTGGTACCGACCTCGAAATTCCAGACCTGCAAAAAACACACGAAAAATAGCCGAAACGACACAACAAAAATCTGAAACTTCAAATGATCATGACTTTTGTTATACTTAACCGTTTTGAATGATCTTTATCATTCCAAAAAGTTCAGGATGTGTAGAATATTATATAAATAAAATACTCAAAAATGTTTAAAATTATATTGTAAATTCTGGAAATTAGATTGGTTTGCAAAAACGGAGAAAAATCGAAAACAAAACGAAACTTCAAAAAGAAAAGCATATAAATGTAAGCACGAACTCTAGGAACTCATAGGCTTACCCTGTATTCATGAATCCACTTTGTTTCAGGTCCATGAAGTCCTCCGGGAAGCTCTCCTCATTTCTTTTTGGTTGATTTTGGTGATTTACCGAAAATCTTTGGAAGGGATCCATTCCTTGCCAAAGTAGATATTTTAGAAGGTGTAGTAACTTTCAAGTGAGTGATAAAGATGTTGTAGACTCTCCATTCAAGTCTAAACCTCAAGTATTTGATCTAACAAACCTGAAATTCCAAGTTTTGGGGGGGTGAAAGTTGGTGTTTAGATGAAGAACACTCAAGAACACTTATAGAAATGCTGCATCTCTTTTACTTGATTTTGATATGAGTTTTTCCTCTGAGTTTCATCATTCTCCCCTCCTTTTTTCGTGCTCTCTCCCCCTTTTGCTGAATATGAGCCTCTCTTCCTTAAGAGCTCCATTCAATCCCAAAGTCAAAAAAAGCCTATCCTTAGGCTTTTTGACCTTTTGCTCTACTAAAGTTCCATCCAACATTGTGGAGGTCCAATTCCAGCCACTTCAACAGTGTTGAAAGTGATTGGTATTAATTCTAAAAGATTTGTTTAATAATTTCAAAAATTCTGCAATTTGCTGATGCTGTCATTGCGACATCGGTACCGAGGTCAATGGAATTTAGCGACATCGATATCGATTTCATGACATCGGTACCGATGTCATGACATCAGTATTGATGTTTAACATCAGTATTGATGTTATAGTATTGGTACCGATATTAGTTACATCGATGATCATGATTTTCGATCTGATTTTGGTTCAAATCGGGCCCGATTACTGATGAGATGGCAATATCGGCGCTAATGTGGTAATGCCGATAATAAAGAAAACATCTAAGGTTTCTAAAGAAATGAGGAATGTTTCTCCCGAGAACCTTCGAGACCCTATCAAAGTGGAAGACTAGCAAAGGAAAATAAATTACAGCTTCATCATTGAACTCACAAGTGAGGATTAAAATCCCGTGCTCACAGGCTGCCCCTCGTGGGATCATTGCTGATGTGAGATCAGTATGGTTCCACGATTGAAAGAGCAGCGGGGTTTAGAGATAATACCTACCCAGTCGCAGTTGGCACTCTTTGGGGATGATGGCTGGAAGCTTTCACCTCAATGCGGTGTCTTTCGGGGATTAGTCTCTCGATGCCCCTTGTGAATTGCCCGATTGGCAATGATTACCCCTTGAAGGTTGACCTTCGGTTGGTTGATACCGCTGGAATTGTTGGGGAAAAAAACATTGACCGTGTGTCTCCGTTCTTTTGGTTGAGGACCCATGTGTGCAGGCTGTGATAAGCCTACTGATGATGTGGAATGTAGAAAATCCACTGGCAAAAAAAAGGTCAGGATAAGGTGTGAACTATAGAAAGTTCATTTGACTGTAAAAAGTCAGAAAAGATGTGAACCGTAATAGGTCCATGAAAGATGTAGACCGTAATAGGTCCTTTGATTGTAATAAGTCGGAGAAATGTGAACTGTAGAAAGTTTGGTTGACTGTAGAAAGTTGAATGATTTTGAACTATTGTAAGTTCGGTTGACTGTAGAAAGTCGAAAGATTTTGAATTGTAGAAAGTTCACCGATTGTAGAAAGTCAGAAAAAGAAATGAGGACTGTAGAAAGTCCGATGACTGTAAAAAATCTGAAAAGGAATGAGGCCTGTAGAAAGTTCGGTGATTATAAAAAGTTTGAAAAGAGATATGGACTGTAGAAAGTCCCAAAGGGTACGTGGATTGTAGAAAGTCGGTGGTGGATGCCCCTTATTAGTTGATAGTGGGTTGACTGTAACTATTGGGGAGAGGATGAAAGTCATGTGTTCCATGCCTTTGATGATACGTCGACTGTGATAAGTCTTCGTCGAAATCCGTTGTGGGATGGTTGACCATCGCGATCTGAATTATATGCCCCTTGTGAGTTGAAGGGGTACTTTTAAGAATGAGGAATTTTATTAGTAGATACTAGTAAGATATGTTTTAATTCTTTGATTGAGATTGTCAAAAGCAAAAATTTTTACCACTTCAATCAAGAATTAAAACATGAGGGTTCATGATATACGTGGAAATTTAAGTTTGAGATTTCGGGGATGTCCCGATGACCGCTCTGTTATTTTGGGAGGCTTTTATGATGTTGTAATGCTGCTTGAAGGAGGCCTGTTTAACAATAATTTTCCCCTTATTTTTGAATTTCCTTTAGTCGTTATTGGTGAGGAAAGGTTTGAAAGGAGGATGGACTATAGAAAGTCCATTGACTATAATAAGTCAGGAAAGATGTGGACCGTAATAGGTCCATGAAAGATGCGGACCGTAATAGGTCCATTGACTGTAATAAGTCAGAGAATGGGGACCATAATAGGTCCGTTGACTATGATAAGTCAGGAAAATGTGGACCGTAATAGGTCCGTTGATTGTGATAAGTCAGGAGAATGAGGATCGTAATAGGTCTGTTCACTTTGATAAGTCGAGAAAATGTGGACTGTAATAGGTCCATTGACTATGATAAATCAGGAAAATATGGACCGTGATAGGTCCGTTTACTGTGATAAGTCAGGAAAATGTGGACCGTGATAGGTTCGTTAACTATGATAAGTCAGGAAAATGTGGATCGTAATAGGTCAGTTGACTATGATAAGTCAAGAGAATGAGGATCATAATAGGTCTGTTGACTGTGATAAGTCAGGAGAATGTGGACCGTAATAGGTTCGTTGACTGTGATAAGTCAAGAAAATGTGGATCGTAATAGGTCCGTTGACTATGATAAGTCAGGAAAGGTGTGGACCGTAATAGGTCCATTGACTGTAATAAGTCAGGAAAATGTGGACCGTAATAGGTCCGTTGACTGTGATAAGTCAGGAAAAAAGTGGACCGTAATAGGTCCGTTGACTGTAATAAGTCGAGAGAATGAGGATCGTAATAGGTTCGTTGACTATAATAAGTCGAGAGAATGTAGACCGTGATAGGTCCATTGACTGTGAGAATGAGGACCATAATAGGTCCGTTGACTGTGATAAGTCAAGTAAATGTGGACTGTATGAAAAATGAGGACCGTAATAGGTTCGTTGACTGTGATAAGTCAGGTAAATGTAGACTGTAATAGGTTCGGTGAATATGATAAGTCAGGAAATGTGTGAACCGTAATAGATCCATTAACTGTAATAAGTCAGAGAATGAGGACCGTAATAGGTCCGTTGACTATGATAAGTCATGAAAATGCGAACCGTGATAGGTCCGTTGACTGTAATAAGAAAAGGAGATGTGGATTGTAATAAGTCAATGAAAGATGTGGACCGTAATAGGTCCATGAAAGATGCCGACCGTAATAGGTCCATGAAAGATGTGGACTGTAATAGGTCCATGAAAGATGTGGACTGTCATATGTCCATGAAATATGCGGACCGTAATAGGTCCATGAAAGGTGCGGACCGTAATAGGTCCATGAAAGATGCGGACCATAAAAGGTCCATGAAAAATGCAGACCGTAATAGGTCCATGAAAGATGTGGACTGTAATAGGTCCATGGAAGATGAGGACCGTAATAGGTCCATGAAAGGTGCGGACTGTAATAAGTCCATGAAAGATGCGAACCGTAATAGGTCCATGAAAAATGTGGACCGTAATAGGTCCATTGACTATAATAAGTCAGGAAAGATGTGGACCGTAACAGGTCCATGAAAGATGCGGATTGTAATAAGTCCAGGAAAGATGCAGACCGTAATAAGTCCATTGAAATTTATGGACTGTACTAAGTCCATGAAAGATGTGGACTGTAATAGGTCCATGGAAAGATATGGACCGTAATAGGTCCATGAAAAAATGCGGACCGTAATAGGTCTATTGACTCTAATGAGTCGGAAAAATGTGGACCGTAATAGGTCCATGAAAAAATGCGGACCGTAATAGGTCCATTGACTATAATGAGTCGGAAAGATGTGGACCATAATAGGTCGGGGAAATGTGGACCGTAATAGGTCCGTTGACTGTGATAAGTCAGGAAAATGTAGACTGTAATAAGTCTATGAAAGATGCGAACCGTAATAGGTCCAGGAAAGATATGGACTGTAATAAGTCTATGAAAGAATGTGGACCGTAATAAGTTCATTGACTGTAATAAGTTAGATTGGTTGATAGATTTTGGAATTTAGGGATTTTCCCCAAGCCATGTTGCAAGGATTGTTGGATTTTCCTACAAAACAAGATTTACATGTGCAAATAAGATATGTATATAAAAATGCATGTGAATGCAACCCTTCTTTGACATTGCGTAAGGCTATCCAGCTGATGCCCCATATTGATAAGGCTAACTCGAGTTGTGGATAAAGGCCCCCTTTGGAATGATGAGGGTCATGGGTTTGAGTCGAATTCAATTTTGTGGTTGGATCAAAATCAGGTTCGAGGCCTGAATCTAGTCCTGAGTAGATCTAGATGAGTCAATCATTTCTTGATAATCGCATCTTTCCCATATGGTATAACGATGGTGACATTGATCTCGATTGACATAAACCCCGAAGTTGATTGTAAGATCTGATACTCGTCTTCCCCATACTGCGAAGGGAACTAAATGATACTCGTCCTTGGCTTTGCGATGGACGATGTCTTTTTCTATTCCTAGATGAAGATGATGAATTTGATATTTCTTTGGTTCTAATAGACCGCCCTTATGGGTTTTCAATCTATCGAACCTTACCTGAATTGTCCTTTCAGGTTTTCAAGTATACAAGTATGATGTTGATCTACCTGCGATTTTGACTTTTAGACATGAATGCATTCATTGTAATGCACAACATATGATTTAGTGTAAATGTTAATTTCATTAATGAACTTAAATTGGGTACCTCCGTTGGTAAACACTTAAGACCGTGACCTCTTTTGCTAACTATCCCGTGAGGGTTTTATAGCTAGCACCTCACTGATGCTCTAATTTTTGCCCGAACCTTGCTATTTTCAGTTCGACGAGCTATTTTTCTCAATACATATCAATTAAGAACGTTGCAGAGTCGTTCTTATGCTTGGCCTTATAGTTGTGAGCTTCATCTTTTGTAAAAGCTTTTGCTTTCTTGTGATAGAGATGCTTCTGGAACTTTGTCCCAGTTTTGAATTTTGTCCCATCTTTTAATTATAAATGTTTTAAGGACTAAGAATTCTTTTCACTTTGTGATGACCCCTTCTTTGAATAAGATCTTTATGTGGAAACTACATCTTTGTTTATAAACTGTAAGATGGCAAGTCTTTTTTAGAAGATGTGATTGCCGTTGTGGAGGATAGTGAATGTTACCACCAGCTTCATTATTTTTATTCCTTCATTTTCTCTCATAGAGGCCCAAGTCACATGAATGGTTACCAATTGAAGTTTTTCTCGGTGGTACCCAAGTTAATGTCATGCAATGATGCAACATGTACACTAAAAACAACATGTGTATGTTAAAATGAACGCATAGAGTTCTCAAGCAAAACTCAAGCAAAATAAACATGATAAATTGATTGTCTTATTAACCTGAGAGGTCAATTCTTTATTTTATATA
>CATIWQ010164625.1:0-13628 GCA_949673415.1 Euphorbia schlechtendalii | reverse complement strand
AATTATTTATTGGAATTTGTTCAGAAAAATTTGGTATTTCTGAAATTCTTAGGTGATTACGTATTTTTCTTAAATTTAAAAAATGCACGATTTTATCACTTTGATGTCAAATGTTAATTTTTTATTTATTTGAATTTTTTAACATGTCATTTTCCTAGATTTTCTTCATGCAATTAGAAGTCGATATATGACATTCATGGAGAAAAAAAAAATGCATTTTTCAAAAGTTGAAAAAGTTACGATATCATTTTGAATATCAGGGAGCATTGAAAGTTTTTGTACAAATTTGAGCAACTGATTAGGTCAACATAATATAATAATGAGGAATGTAATATAACTAGGTCAACATAGTATAATAACGAGGGATGTAGCATAATTAAGGAATTAAAGTAACTTAAACAAGTATCACATAAATTAAAAATTCGGTCCCCTTGGACATTCGTCTGTCCAGCACGGGTGAATTCATACCTCATAATAGAACCACAATTTTTCTTCAATAAAAAATAATAGAACAACAATTGTAGGCGGATCCAACTGTGTGAGATGCAATCTCATTTGAACCAGCAAACTTGAATGAAAAATTGAAGAAAATAAAACAAGATTTTGAATCTTAAGCCACCCTCCCAATTGCATTGATACGAACAACATTAGTTACATATCATAATTACATAAGTACATTGCAACAACTCCATACTAAATCTACAAATGATGAAATTTAGAAAACTAAAAAAATGACTGAGCTACCTGTCTGTCGTTACCAAATCAAGGATACAGATTTTAAGTTTTGAGTTAAGTATATCACTCACGTTCTCCTAGATTTCAAAATTTTTCAATTCATCCCTGCATATACTATGTATAGTTATAAAGTTACAATGAAATGAGTGGAGTTGGGTTTTCATAGATTGAAAACTTGAAAGCCAAAGTTGTTTTGAGTTTTATAGATTTCATGCTTAATGCACTATTTATTCTTTAAATTTGTCCCAAAAAGTTTAATGTCATCGTGAACTTTCAAAAGATCCAAACAACCCCTTCAAATTGTAAAAGGCGGATCGGTTTGGTGTTAAAATCTCATTTTTAGAATGAAATTTATCTTAAGTGTTTTGAAGATGACAAGTAATTAACTTAAAAAATAAAGACACATAATCAAGTTTTTGTCATATATGTTTGATGCTAAATTTATTCTTGAACACTAAATATTTATTAGTCGAAATTTATTTGCTTCTCACACATTTATTTGATTAAGTATTATGTATTTTATATTTCATATTTATGTTTATTCATTTGAATATTTAATTCAGTTTATGTGCCAAAATATCTAATAAAACTATTTTGAGTAAACTTGAATTTGAAATGCAAAAAGCATATTTTTAATTGTGTGTATATTTACAAATATTTATTTTTTGGAGAAAGTTAATGTCAGATCTTGGAGATTAAAAAAGAAAGTCTTTGAAAGCTGAAAAATGACCCAACACAAGGCTCAAAGCTGTTGAATTTAACAAGATATTGTATTACCAAAATAGCAAAAAATGCTACTAAACAAGTAAAAGTCAATATGTCCAATACCAATAGCCGCTAATTTCCTACCAAATCAAGTTTCATTCAATAAATGGTGATCATCAACCTTTGAAGCTTACCGAATCAAGTTTTGGACCCCTAATCAAGCATTAAATAGCTAATGAAGATTAACCACCATTTGAAGACACTCCAAATGAAGAAATAACAGCTAGAAGACCTTGTTCCAAGTCACATCTCACAATGATCTTAAGATATTTCTAACGACTTCATAACAACTAGCTACTTTAAATCATCTATAAAAGCTTGTCAAGATCAGTTATGAAGATACACGAGAAAAAAAAGAGCTTTATTTGATAATCTCATTTGCTACTGAAGGTATTGAGCTCAATCTTTACATACTACTAAGAGAGATGCAAAAACATTGACCTAGGTACATCATCGTAATCATCTATATATTAGCTTAGAAGAAAGAGTGAAATCTTGAGTAATCAAAAGCCTTTCTTCAGAAATTTATTCAATCTTGTGATTGTGGAAAACATTACCTGAGTTATAGGTAGTGGGGAACTTGCTCATTATATTCAAGCTTGTAAGAAGGGTACTTTCAAGTGAATAAAGCTTGAAAAAAAGTCGGGGACTAGATTAGTCACAGGTTGCTGAACTAGGATAAATCGCTTTTTTTCTTTCTAATTCTAAACCTTTTACTTTATTTACTACTATTGATATCTCTACTGACTATGCTATTTATACTGATTGTGATATTGAATCTGGTATTGATTAGTGAAGTGTTTATCAATATTGTCTGTTTACATACCTCACTGGACTGAAATTTATTATTGTTGTACGTATGACTACATGAGTATGTGTTGAATGGTGTTAGTCAGATTCGCAACAGTTTATCATACTATTCTTCAGTGTATTGATATTGATATTAATCACTGACATTGAGTTATGCTTGTTATTGCTCTATTGATATTGAGAGGTGATATTGATACTATCTCTGATATTGAAATATGTATTGAGTTTTCACAAAATTTTTTTAATTATTTATTGTTCAATTTATCCCCTTGAACTAGTAGTCCATAATTAAGGGATCAACATTTGACCATCTCAATGCCACATGTCAGGTTATGATTTGAGGGGTAAAAATTTGGATAGTTGCATATTTGCAAAGTCAAATCAATCAGAAACTAACACGTGATATAAAAGGGAGTAAACTGACGCATTTTAAACAAGTTCAGGTATTTTAAAATTCGAGATCACATCATACTTTTTAAGACAAATTTAAGAATAAATGATGCGATAAACCAAAATTTCACAACCAACCAATCTATAACATATTAAAAATATATATTACTTTTTTATTTTATTATATAACATTTGTCTCATACTTAGTATTCTTTTCTTGTGTTATAAAACCGGTAGTATTTTTCATATAACTATTAAAATTGAAAAATTATGTAATCTAGCGTGTAAGAAAAAAATACCCTTTTCTACAAAATGATAAAAGCCTAGGCTAAGAAATCACAGTACTAAGAAAAACAAAACTCTTGCTAAATCTTCAAGGAATTTTTTCTTTGAGAAATTTAGATTTTTAAAAATTCTCACATATGCTTTAAAAGATGTACCCAGTTAAGCTATAATAGTAGACGTGGAGAAGAACATGGTAGATGTGTCCTTCAATGGGATGTTTCACTGCCTTCTTCGCCAAATTAATTATCATGAAATCTTGCTTGCCTTGTATAAACAAGTTTCATGAAGTTAATTGAAACGGTTGAAATTTAAGGAGGTAAGGTGTTTAATCAGGGACAAGTTCAAAGGGGTCCCTATCGATGTATTGTGGGAACTAATATTTTACCCCTACTTTTAGGGTATGCTGAAATTTCCTACTTTATTATGAATAATGCACAAAAATAAGAAGCTAAAATTGTATAAAGGCACCATTCTTGTTAGTCGTTATCAAGTACTTCACCTTTGTGCATTTAAGTTGCATTTCTCACTTCACTCACTACCCTATAAGTCCAAATACTTAAAATCTTCTCCAAATAACATTTTTTTTATGGAAGGACTGACCATGAACACAAATTATGATATACAAATACTGCATATGCAGTACTCTTGCATAAATGAAAAAACATAAGCACACTTTTTTTTATTAGAGTTATATGCATGATGCATTTTATAAACTTAACTGACAGGACATAAATGAATATTACTTCAAATTTAAAGTTAAACTAGATGTCCTAAATTTTCAAATGTTTTAAAGTTAATATGTAATCATAACAGTATTATGTCATAATATCCCTGCATAATATCTTAATATCTTCAAAGCCAATTTTCAACTAACTGAAGAAAGAAATTTCGCAAATTTGAAATACAAATCATTAATAACTCATTTCAAGCTTGTTATGTAACAAACCGAAGTTTCTAAACAAAGTTTATGTAGAAGCAAGCATATTAGCATAAATTAATTTGGTGAATATAAATCACCATGTATATGGAAAATATAAATGTGTACGTATTGGTCATTCATGCTCTTAGAAAAAAAAAATGAGACTTGAGTAATTAAAAGGGTGTTACATGTTAGAACAAAATTTCCTTTAGCCCAGATATATACGAAGATGCTATTTTAATTTTATATCCATGTAAATCAAAATATAGATCAAATCAAATAGGTTTTAGGAATAATAGAAAGTAATTAATGGCTTTAAATCCTTATAATTCTTATTGAGAAAACGATTCTCGGATATGGAGACCAAATATTAAAATAATATTTTTTCTTATTTCTCGTGATGATAGGAAAGAAAATGAAAAAAAATTTTAATTCATGCCATCCATTTTAAAATGGAAGAAAATGATTGAATCAACCTTAATTTAATGTTTGAACATAATGATTAAAGAAACTTTTTTCTTATCGGATAAAATGCCCATTGCAAATGCAGTCATAGCACAATCAAAAACTAACTGTTCAATTGAATTGAGATGCAATGCATTCATTTTGTACCAATTGAAAAGCAAAACAGCCAGTTAAGTTGCATTTTAATTAATGACAGTGCCACATCTGTCCCAAATGACATTGATATGCTTCAGTTGGCTTTATTTATGTCACTCAGTTGGCTTTTATGTCTAGTTTTTATATTATTTTAAAAAAGCACATTAACTATCTTCAGATGAAGAGATGGAACAGCATAGTACTACAGACTATAGAGTTGTATTTGTCAATGTTAACTAGTCAAAATCAGTAGAGTATTCATTATTTTGATGATTCGTCAACAAAAATGGGTAAAGTTGAAGTGTTCAGATATGGAAAAGTAAGTCTGTGTTTAAGAAATGTGCTGTCTTTAGTAATCAGAATAGTCTTCTTTTTTGGTAATTGTTTACCTCTTCAAGCAACCTCTCTGCTTCACTTCCCTTCACTTTTTTATCTACTTTTTTTACTTCTTTTATTGAACCTATAACACATATATTCATTGTTTTACAAATATGCCTTCACCTCATTCACTTTTTCGGTGTTTCATTCCACCAGTTATTTTTACTTCAAATATTACAACTACTACCGTGTATTTGTGTTGGCAAAACCGCTATTTGGGGATGTATGGTATAGTTTGGTTATTTATTAGTTAAGTCCATTCATTACTTGTTTATGAGTCTATTTTGTTTGGTTTGGCTGTGTTGTTGTGAGTTTCTACAGTGTAGACATAGGCTAGTGAAGGTGTCACGATCTCAAATGAGGTGTGACATTTCGACTGACGATCAGCGAACGTTATCCGGCGATCATAAATTCCGGCCGATAAATAATATGTACCTATCAATTACAGATTTAAGATTAAGTGAGGCTTGTGCTAAGTACTTAAACCTTAAAATTTCAATCCCAAACAGAATTGGAATGCAAATGTCAGCAGTGAAACAAAATTAAATGCATTGGACTAAAGCAAAAACTTAAAGCCTTAAATTACATAAATAAATCAATAATTGAATAACAAATAAATTCAATCTAAAATATAAATTTCATAAATTAGGAAGCATCCAATTATGTAGTTAATTAATGTTTTAAATTATAAACCCTATCCAAATTCATCTCAAAATACTAACCTGTAAATAAATCAAAGAACTATTGTGATGGAAAACAAAAGTTGTAATGGTGGCGACGGAAAATGGTAGGTGTTACGGCGACGATGCAAGTATCTCCGGCGAACTATCTGAGGGTTGGAAGAAGTGAAATCGTCGTTGGTTGGTTTAATGAAAATGACAATTTGCTGGTGAATTAAGCAAGTTATATTTTAAGCACAAATTAAGATAACTCATTTATATTTATTGGGTTTCTTATTATTTTTAAAATGAGCTCATCTTCCTCTAATTGAACCCTTCAAGCCTAACCCATCTTCTTATTATTTCTTACACGCTAATTGAACCCTTTAAACCTAACCCATCTTCCTCTTCAAGTGCATTGTAATCGTTCTGTCAAAATGCAAAACACAAGCAGCACTGAATCCACAAGCTGCAGCAGCCAAGCCAAACTCACCCCACCTTCATTCTTTTAAGTCTCCGCCGGCAAATTACCGGTGTGGCAGAATGATTTATATAAAAATTTAAAAGGAATTGAAAGTAGACCTGTTCGCAATTAAGCTCTACTTAATACTTCAATTGAAAGTAGACCTGTTCGTCGGGCGGGTCAGGTCGGGTTTAACAAGTTTTTTACAAAAAAACGTTAACCCAAACCCGTATTTTAGAATTTCAGGGTCTGGCCGGGTTTCGATCGGGTTAACAAGGTCATTCCCAAGCCGGCCCAAGTCCATGAATATTTTTTTTGTTATAAATTTTTTATTACGTTAATAGAAAAAATATAAAATATGTCAAAATATGTTTAAATTTTAAATATAATTACATCGTTTACATAAAATCTTTAATATTTAGTAACATTTATTGTAATTAGGTATAAAAATTTAAAAGGATAAAATATAAAATCTTAAAATAATTATAAATTTAATGTATAAATATATAATAAATAAATAAAATTATCTGTCGGACCGGATTTGGGTATTTATATAAAAACCAAGCCCGACACATAAATCTTCCGGTTTTGACGAGTTCGGGCTCGGGCCGGACATTTTTAAAATATGAGTGTCCAAGCCCGGCCCGTTGAAGAAGGCTCGGGCCGGGCCGGAACAGGTCTAATTGAAAGTATTGTCTTATCGAGTGGGAGTGACTATCATTATTTGACTTGTAAACTTCTTTTTTACATATGAATGAGTTTTTGTATCCCAATATAAATTGAAATGTCTCAATATTAGTAAATTTTACCTATGTTTAAAATTACATTTTATTTTTTTATTGATACTTGGACTCAAGTTATAAATTATTATGGATTAGACTCGCGCAGACCTCTGGTTTTTCGTGACAAGGAATCACAATTTTATGGTGGAGGAGAAAGAGAGCGGCCGAGCCCTCTTTTCTTCCATGGGGATGGACTGATTGATTGCGAAATTGGTCTGCAAACAGCTAAGTTTTGGGAATTTTTTATCGTTGAAAGGAAAATTTCCAAATTTTGGATAAAAGAAAAGCTCACTGGAGTTTGAAACAGACTTGAAGAATCCATTTTAGAAGAATTTGAAGACATCAAGATGTAACTCTTTCAAAAAAAATCTGGTACAATTAATTCCAGTAGGATTCTTCTATACTTTAATAATAGAGATTTTGAAAGGTACAAGCGAAATAGTTACAAATCGTGCGTCGGCACAGGAAAACTGAAAAATACAAAACTCAAGGCTATATAAAGAGTATTTAGTCATCGAGTTGGTATTTGTTATTACTTATTACTGATTTTTGTTTCTGTTATGGATGAAGTTTTTTTTCCTAAACAAAAATAGATTGTATAATAATCGTAATTAAATAAATGCATCTACTTTTAATATTGAAAAGGTAAAACGTCCACAAATACCATGATATTCTCAGCGATCGTTCCTGAAATTCTCGGATTAAAATTTTTTAAAAAGTTTCAGAATTGAAGAAGTTTAAATTAAATCTTTAATCATTGGTTTAGATTTTTAAATATATAATGATTAATTAAGCTCAATTCATATTTATTTTACAACATAAACTAAAAAATTATTTGAGCCCCCCTTTTGCTATGGGCCCTGGATGGCCGCCCTAGACATCCCCCCTCAGGAGGGTCCTGAGTGGCATGTTATCTTTTGGAATAAAGATCAAATTCAAAAAACCGTATCATAGCTACGTCCCTTATTAGTTATGATGTAGATGAATTCTTATAATATCTAACAAAGGTGGTATGCTCACTTTAATCACCAATGATCCATGAATGAACTCTTAGAGTAAGGTATGTCCGTCTTCCAATGCTTTAAAGTAGAAATTAGTAGAGTTGACAGATGAATGACTGGGCATGACGTTTTTTAATTGAGGGGACAGGCACGGAGGCATGGGGACACCATCTGAGGACAGGATTTTTTTCCAATAAAATTGCTAGGGAACAAACGGGGTCTCGATATTAACAATATTTACTAAAAACTTCAAAACATACGTCACACAATCTGCTAAGGAAAATTCTCTCGAATCTCGCTATCTCTTTGCAAGAAATTATGGTGTTCAAGTTGCGTCATCTCTCCGCCAACAGCAGGATCAAACTCGCATCGATAGAAGCTGCACAAGTTCAGCATGTGTAATTGATCAAGCAATTAAAAATCAGGGCATTAACTTATCTATTCAAACAAATTAATAATGAAAAGGGCATTAAAATTCAATAGCAATAAACTAATTCAATCTAAATTTCTCAGCAAATAAAGAAAATACGAGGCAATTAAACTAATGGTAGAAACAAGCAAAAGTTTAATTTAATTTGACCCCCTAATGCCAAATTAGAAGGATTAAATTGATACCTAAACTGATTTGAAGGTCAAAATAACAGAACATGTCAACTTCACGAGCCAAATATATCCTTGCTTCAAATAAATCTTTCAGACCAGTCTTAAAATTCATGGTTTCACCAAGCTTGAAAGATAAATGGGCGAAGAAATACAACATACAAATATGTGAACAATTTTGCATTCATTTTCATAATTTATTTACCTTCCATCCATGCCAATAATCATAACTGTGTTTTTCTGGTGACCAAATGCCACAGAATGCTGCAAACCTTCAGGTAACCGGAACTGTGCCACCGACCATTCCGAGCTGAAATACTTGGGCAACACACCTACATACCAATAAAAGAAACGAGAACCCAATTCAATTGGCGTTAAACTAAGGTTATCATGTAAATGTTCACCATATAAAATTTGCAAAGATTGCAAATTTAATTGTTTTTAACAACCCATGCTTGCTAAATCAGCCCTAAAGTACATAAACAATTAACAACAAATCGTTCTCAGCTAAAAAAAACACTTCACGAAAATTTCAGGATAGTACCTTTGAGAATGGAAAGAGATCTAGAACTATTTGGTGCATGTATAGTAAGTGATTTGTGGCCAGCTGATAACCCGGAATCAATCTTCAGACCGAATACATGTACAGTTCCTTTATCACTTGAGACAGCCAACCACTGAGCTTTGGAGGAGAATGCTATACTGTATATATCAGCTCTCTCCGCACCTCTTCTAACCTATTTAATTCCATCCGAAATTTAAACTTAGCAAATGGCAATACCAATTCAGATAGAGCCGGAAATCGATATGCATAAATCATTCAACTAAAATTCTTCCTAGAAAAATCTGCCCTAACATATTTTGATGCACTTTATCAAGTACTAACAGGCGAATTTTGATTCAGATGCTATTTGTACTCATTCAATAAATAGTAAATACATAATAATAATAATAATGAAAATTTAACACAAACATGAATCTACATATCAAAACATATTCTTGTATATTTATGAATTTCAATGAATGGATTGCATACCTCCTGCAGTAATTGCCCGTCAAGTGTATTGAAAATCCTGACCAAAGTGCCCTTGTTGCTAGCAGAAGCTAACAATCCGCCGTCAGTAGTCATAGCCATACAAGCAATCCTCGAATCATGAGCCATAAAAAACTTAGTTTTATTCGACCCGTAATCCACTCTAATCTGGCCTTTTTGAAGGCCAGGGCAAGCCAGCACCATCGGCGACGAATTATTCGATATCTCGCACAATCCGTTAGGGTTCACAAACGTTTCAATTTGCTGAACAACCTTCAAATCCGCAAAATTGTAAACACAAATCTTCTGAGCCAAAACTACAACAATTCTATCCCGCCGCAATTTCACGCTTTTCACCTCCGACCGGAAAGACAGCTCTCCGATGAAGCCAGATAGCTGATCATCCCAAATCATCACCTTGTTTCGAGCGTAGGTAGGGTCCGGTCCGCCACCGACCAAACAGAACAAGTTGGAGCGAAATAGCATCGCCACCAGCCCAACGCCGCCATGGGAGTCGAATTCACGGCGGAAGGTGAGCTGAAAGGGATCGGTGTTGTAGACCCGAAATCCGTTATCTAGACCAGCAGCAAAGCAGCTGTTATCTTGATTGAAGCAGAGATGGTAAATTACAGGGTTATGTTTGGGGTTAGAACCATCGGATGGAGAGAGACTGCCAGCGGAGGTTTGATCGTCGATTTTAGAATCGGAATCGGAATCTGGAGGGATGAGGTGGCCGGAAGCGGCAGAGGCCGGCGGGGATAGGAGAGCCATTATTGAAGGGAAACTTTAGGCGTTGGGTTATAAGACACTTTCGAAGAATTTTACTGATAATTGAGTAGATAATTAGTTATATATATATAGTTTCTTTTAGCTTTTGAATAAATTCGAATCCTTAACGAACTGGGGTAACAATTTTATTGCAATTGTAACAAATTATTGAAATTAAATAGTGTTACATTTGGAAATATACTTCGTATCAATTTGAAGTCAATGCCGAACTTTCGGAACCACTTCATATCAATTTCGGAAGGAAAGTTTTCAAAATTATTGTTCGTTTTGTTGTAGTTTTCTTTTAATCGTCGATTTTGTTTTTCGTTTGAGTTTATTATTTACAAATTTATGTTTGAGAATTTATTTTATTTATTATATTTTTTTATATTTTGATTTTACATTTTCACGTTTTTATAATTTGATTTTACTTTTTTACCTTCTGGTATAAACTTGTTGATAACTCTGAAAATAAATTTTATCCATGATGGGAATCCCGAAAATCTCTCTTCAAGATAGAATTTGAATTACATATGGATTATCTTACAGATAATATTAAATTCAATCTTTATTCAACTAAGACTCCTAATCCTAATCAATTTAAAGATATGTCTCAATACCTCAAAAATATGATATTTGAATCTTATATCTCTTTACTGCATCCTCTCTTAATTCCATCGCTGACTTAAGAATTGGAGAGGCTATGCCGGTCACACGGCTAACCCCTTTAACCTTATTTTATCTTGCAGCTACACAATTCGGCCAAGATAATACACAATTCAATTCGGAATATTGGAACATAGAACTGATTTTATTTTCCAATATTTCACATGTTATATATCTATTATATGTACATGCATTATGTTTCTAATATGTATACTTGTTTGTTATCTCCTTCACCCAAACTATTTTAACACATATGTTATATACCTGATAAACACTTATTATATATATATAGCGTAAAATATAAAATTTGAAACAGTTTTTACATAATAAAGTAAAATTGAAACTCAAAGAAGAATTTTTTATCATTTGATAAAAATTTAGATGAAATTTATATATTGTAAATTACACATTCACCTAAAACCCATATTTTTTAACTAAAATCTGAATTAATTTTTAGGCTTACAAAGCATCGTTGAGGGTCAAAATCAGTTCAACATTATTGTAATTTATTGTTAAGTTTGTTCAATGCTGATTGTTGCAAAGTTCTAACTTAATGATTGAAGTGGGAAACTGCGATCTTAAATGTTATATTTTTAATTCCAAGAAGTGAAGTGGGTTGAAGACTTTTATTATTGTTATAAACGTAATAGTACAAAAAAAATTTTGGAAAAATTAAAATTTACTATATTTGTAAAGGATTTGATATTCTAAAATTGAAAAAAAATAATTACAGGAACTGTTTGAGTGAATAACTGAAGATCATTTTTTTATTCATTTATCTCCCACATTATAGCTCTAACTTTTAAAGTAAAATTAACGTATATAACACAAATCCGGTTAAAAAACGTCAATTCAACTGATGTGGTTGATAGCATTAGGATTGCCAATTCGACTGTCCTTGTAACTATCAAGTGTTCGGTGAAAATTTTACCTCATACTCATATATAATAAAAATTTGAGAATTAATTTTCCATCATCTATCAAATCTTCAAATCTGTTTATCGAGTGGATCGGGCCGGGTTTATGCCAGGTTTGACACGTTTTTTCCTAAAAACGTTAACCCAAACTTGATCCTAACCCATATTTTAGAACTTCGGGTTCGGACCGGACTTACAAGATCATTCCTAAGCCCATAAATATTTTTTATGAACTTTTTATTTAACTAAATAGAAAAATATAAAATATGTTTAAATTTTAATCATAATCGTATTTTTTATGTAAAATCTTTAATATTTAATAACAGTTTTTGTAATCAAGTATACAATAGAATAAAATATAAAATCTTAAAATAATTATAAATTTAATGTATAAATATCATTGTTATTGAAACCGGATCGGTCGGTTGAACCGAGAACCGGCAATGAGTTCGGTCCGGTTGAATGAAAATAACGGGTTTATATAAAATCGTCTTAAACCGGAAAAAATCAGTAAACTAATGAACAGGTCAAATCCTAGTTTTTTATTATCATGAAAATTACTTAATTTTATAATTAATGTTTTTAAATTTTTTAAGGTAGAAAATCGATTAGTTTAAATTAGTGCTATTTTTTTATTTGACATATTTTCTCATAAAATTTAGGCTTTACAAATTTTTAATTTTGCAAAACTCAATAATAAGAATCTTAATATTTCTTTTGTATGAAAAGGAGAAACATTTTATCCTTTTACCATTTTTCAAATTGACTTTGTCAACCCTTATAACTACGTTCTCTTTTCTATTTACTTTGAATTTTGCAACTTGAAAAGTCTATATCTCATAAATCGTTGATTTTTTCGAATCGACGCTTTGAAATATTTTGTCCATCTTAATTTTATCTTCAATAATGAAATACACTTTGATTTTTTCGAAAAATAAAATAATGTTTTGCAATCTTATACGGTGTATAATTGTGGTATAATGCCATTTTTTACTATTTTTTCTTGAAAGCGTTACACATGGTATAAATTGAATTTATATAGATTTTTTTCTCATTTATGTTCATAACAATACTGATTTCCCATAAAATCATGACATGAAGAATTTAAGCCTAGTATGAAAGCTCTTATACATGATATAGTAGTGGTTATGTTTACAACAAAACTCACTTTCTAGTAAAAAAAATAATTTATCGTAGTATTATACATAGTATAATACTTGTTTTTACTGCTTTTTCATGAAGACATTATATATGATATAAGAGTGGTATAATGTATTCTATATAGTTTTTTTTAAAAATACATTATGACACTCTTATACATTGTATAACGTCCTCATGAAAACTTATTATTTTTATTATACAGCTATTATATTGTGTATAAGATTACGATAAATTTGTATTTTTTCGAAAATTTAAAGTGTATGTCATTTTAAAGATAAAATAAAGATGAACAAAATATTTCAAAACGTCGATTAAAAAAAAATCAATGGTTATGGAGGTTTGAAGTAGCGAATTTCAAATTAAATATAAAAAAGAAAGTTGTTACAAGGAAAGAAAAGGTAAATGGAAAAAAAACATTAATAAAATGACAAAATGAATATTAATTGTAAAAACAATACAGTCTAACTTTTTTTTGATATATGATTAAATTAACCTTTAAATTATTACTTGTTTTTGTAGAATAGATTTTATTAGTATTTAAAATTTTTTATTATCTTCCTAAAACCATTAATCATATTAAATGTGTCATAATTGTATTTAGATATTTGATGAATTATATAGTTAAAATATTATTTAAAATTAGTAAGAGATAAAAAATATATTATTAATTCCTTTTTATATTTATTTTTTAATGTG
>CATIWQ010164605.1:0-17428 GCA_949673415.1 Euphorbia schlechtendalii | reverse complement strand
TTTTCCACTCTATGCCACACTAATCCACTGCACTTCTTGAATGCATGAAATTGAAGAGGATTGGAACCCTATTTATAGAGTTTGAAGGGTTGCGTCTATCCAAACGAAGGGTTGTGTCCATTGGTGAAAGATTGCATCTCTTCATTATGATTGGTTGAGAAGCCTTGATATAATCCATAATGGATAAGCACCTTTTCATGATTGGTTAACTCTTGATAGGAGTTTATTCATTGATAGTTGATGGCGGTTGATCATGCTTATCTATCGGTTGTTAGTTAAAAAGACAATACCAAAAAACCATCCATGTCGCAATCGTGATATACATGTCACGACTATGAATCTTTGATTGGCAATCTTTTGTTTCTGAAGTAAACAAGTCACGACCATAAATGATTGTCGCAATCATGAATTGAGTTTTACTCGGAATTCTTCCTGTAACTTCACCGATCTTCGACAGCTTCGATCCTAAGCCAAATCTTTAAGTTCCACGCATCTTTTTGCACCTTTTTCACTCTTTTTTCATAGAATTCCACTTTAGCTCATTTAACTCCCAAGATTAACCTAGTATCTGCATCTGCATAAAAAAAACAACTACATACCACATGAAATCTTTTATATGAAGTATAAAAATGACTAAAACTACAGTGTTTATTGTATAAAATTAATGTGATAATAAGCGTAATTATACACTTTTCACTCATCAGTGAAGACTTCGATGGAATATGGCATTCTCCCAATCTATCCCTATAGATTTGCCATCATTCGACACCCGTATTCTATCATTCCAGGATTTTGTGCGGTAGACATAAGTGTCTCCGTCATTATCCTTAAAACATCAATAGGTGTGCCATTCCAAATTGCTTCCATCATAAACAATTCTTCAGGAATAACAAGATCGAAAGTTGAATTGCCAAACAACGTACCACTTAAGTAAAAGTGCAATGCAACCAAACAAGGATCATGAATCCATCAGCTATATGCAGATTCTTGTTTGAACTTTGTTTGGCCAGTCAGGCAGTTCCATGTTGGTAACAGATCCCATCTAGAGAGCATCTTGTTGTAGCAATCCTTTGGAAATCCCATATATTTGTCCAAAGCTTTCCTTGTCAACTTGTATTCTTTTCTGTGATGATGATAGACTAAGTAGTCTTTCTTATCGTTCTTCCACACCAATGTGACCAACATCTCCATACAGTTTTCCACACTATTCCCTAGAGACATATTTGAGTAAATGACAAAGTTAAGAATTCTGACGTAATTCATCACCCTGTCATAAACTCCAAGGTTGATGAAATTGTTCCTATGAATGGTGTAGGAACTTTTGTATTCAGCATCCTTGATTGTCTCAAAATGATCTCCTTCTTCATGTGAATAGATTGGGAATGGTGCTTCATACCATTCTTATAAATTTGAAGGAGGAACTAGGTTGGATTTGTTTTCAAAAACCATTTTGAAAGAATTTCTGAAAGAAATGAGTTAGTTTCATATTTAGAATTGAATTGTGATTGGAAAAGTTAGATTTCAGATTGCAGAAGTGAGAAATTGAAGAACACTCGCACATCAATTTTATAGAGGTTTGAGGAATAACCGTCAAATAACCGCTAAACTGCTACAATTTTCGCACAAGTCGCAATCATGATTAATTGTCACGATCGTGACAATAAAATTTGAGAAATGGATAGTTTTGTTAAGGGATCATGAGCCCAAATTTGATTTGCGAACGCGAATAGGCAAAATAGAAGAAAATCTTCCATTTATCGAGAATTCAGATGCAATAATATGACGTATCACCTAAAGATGATTATTTCATATTCTTTTTCACATCTAAGTTAGGATAGAAAAATTGTACAGTTTAAGAAACTAATAAATATATATAAAATTGGAAAATGTACCGTAGTCTCCAAATTTTTTATCTCTAGAACGCACTTACCCTCCCTGGCAACAACGCCAAACTTGTTCTCAAGATTTTAGCTATACTCGTTCCGAAAGGATTATCCTCGGTAACGGTGCCAAAAACCTTGTTCCCCACTTTTCTATTGATAAAATAAAAGTTCTAAATATGAACAGGTGTTGTCAATACCAATTATCAAATAGAAAAATGATAATAACTACAAGTATATAGTTGCGATTTAGTTTTAAAAGATATCGATCCCACAGGGAAGGAATTCGATTCTAAAGAACATCTAGAGTTACAAAATAAAAGAAATAAGATAAATTGTAGGGTTTGGATGATAGATTGATAAATAGATAGATGCATGAACAGATCATAGAAGATGTAAACTATATAGATATTCCCTAAGAACAAGTATAGTAGAGAAAAACATGCAAAGTAATCAAAGTTGTTTTAAATACTAGATAACTTCAACAAACTCGGTTTTAAATATTTAATAATTCACCGCAAAGCAACACATGAAATGACTTTTCTAAATCTAGGGTAAACGAATTATGAAACTTATAAGAACCTGGATAACAATAATACTATGCTTAGTACGGGTCGCTCTCACATAGCCATATTTAGCAAGTTACCACTTCAAAAATGTTGGTTCACTAAACAATGTTATAATCACAGTTCCAGTGACTATACACAATCTTGTTAACCCCAAAATCACTCTTAAAGTCAACTCAAAAGCATACAACTTGATTAATATAAATGACGCAAGATGAAACACTTGTAATGACACATAGACATACATAAACTTCAAAATAGAAAGTATAAGTAGAAAACAAAATAAAGTTGTAAGGTATGCAAGTGAAAGCTAAAGTTGATCAAACCATATCCACTCTTTTAATGGGAGTCGTCAATTCCCGCAATTCCTGCATCTACTTTGAATTCAGTCTCGACTCGTACAGAACCTCTCCTAGGATGCTATTCTTTGTGAATATCGAACAAATGAATTTTGAAGAACAAAAAATTTTATTGATAAGTGCTTTGTAATTACACTCATACAACAATCGCTCGAATATGTGGAGAAATCTAGTGATTAAAACAAGAATCGAATCACTTAAACATTTTTCTCACTAACACTTTGAACTAGCAAAATCTATACAATTTTCACTCTATATCACATTATGCACTACTATGCATTTCCCACCATATGTCATGCCATGAAAATGGTTGGTTTTGAACCCTATTTATAGAGTGCAAAGGGTTGCGTCTATCCAAACGAAGAGTCGTGTCCATTGGCGAAGAGTTGCATCACTTCAATGTGATTGGATGCAAAGTTTTATCCTCATCTTCAATGGATAAGCACCTTTTCATGATTGGATCGCTTCCAAAAGGTGTCTTTTTGTCTGATAGTTGATGACGGTTGATCATTTTTATCCGACGGTTGGTAGTTGAGAAGAGTTTACCAAAAACCATCACAAGTCATGAGCGCTATATATATGTTGTGATCATGAACATTGGTTTGTAACTTTCTACTTGTGAAGAATGAAAAGTCACGACCGTGAATGGGTGTCACGATCATGACATGTGCTTTTCTTCATGATTCTTTTTTGCAACTTTACAGATCTTTGACAACTTCAATTCTAAGCCAATTCCTTGTGTTCCATGCATCTTTTTACACCTTTTTCACTCTCTTTACATAGAATCCCATCTTTGATCATTTCACTCCCAAGATTCACCTAGTTTCTGCAATTGCATAAAAAAAACAACTACATACCATGTGAAATCTTTTATATGAAGTATAAAATGACTTTAAACCATATCATTTTATGATTAAAAATATCATGATAGTGTAATTATACACTTATCAGGGTTCTTTGCAAAAAATTGCTTGAGAATTCAAATTTGCAGGTAACCTTCTCTCTCCAACGAACTATCTCTTATATAGTCTCTTCAAGTACAAGATGATACGTGGCGCTTTCCCAATCAAAGATCAAATTTAAAAGGTGAGATGAAGAAAGATTTAACCAACTTAATGAAATGATGTAGCTTTAAATTTAGATGGTTCCAATTTAAAGTGTCCTTTCAATAAGTAGCTTCTGAGTTTTAACCATGAAAATTGAACTAACAACATTACTTTAAAAAACTAACGGGCTAAATATGTGTTACCTCATTCGGCTGAGTTGAAACTTGATTTTCAACACTTAGCCAATAATCTAGAATTTTTCTTCACATGGTATTCATCATTCCAATTAGCTCTCTGAGAGTATTGAGTTGCTCCTTTGCTAATGGTTTGGTGAATATATCATCTCACTGTTCTTTTGAAGGAACATACTCTTGTTTGACATCTCCCCTTAGCATATGATCTCTTATAAAGTGATGTCTAATGTTAACATCCTTCATCCTATCATGTTGAACTAGATTCTTGGATAGGTCAATTGTGTTCTTGTTATCACACAAAACTTTGAGGCATTTTGACTTTATACCATAACCCTCTAGTTCTTGCTTAATCCATAGCAGTTATACTACGCAACTTCCTGCTACCATTACTCAGCTTTGGCTGTACTCAGTGCAACAGAAGTTTGCTTCTTGTTGTACCATGAGACAAATCATTCTCCAAGAATTTGGCATCCTCATGTAGTGATTTTCCCATCGAGCTTATCTCTGCTATATTCTGCATCTATTAATCCTCTCAGAGTGAAATCCGAGCTATTAGGACACCACAGACCTACATCTATTGAACCTTGCAAGTACCATAGAATTCTCTTAACAGTTGTTAAGTGAGATTCTCTGGGGTTAGCTTGATAGCATGCGTAATAACACATAAAGTTTAAATATCAAGCCTACTAGCTGTTAGGTAAAGAAGAGAACCAATAATACCTTTGTAGAACTTACTATCTACAGCTTACCAGCTTCATCCTTACTCAAGATTGTATCAATGGCCATGAGAGTGGATATTAGCTTTGAATGCTCTATATCAAACTTCTTCAAGATTTCTTTGATATACTTTGCTTGAATAATGAAGATTCCATCTTCACTTTGCTTGATTCGCAGGCCGAGGAAAAAGTTGAGCTCTCCCATCATTGATATTTCAAACTCACTCTTCATTTGTTTGATGAACTCCTTGCAAAGCTTTTCATCGGCTACTCCAAAGAGAATGTCATCCACATAAATTTCTCTACAGTTCCTTGTGAGTCTACTTAGGTATTAGATAGTTGTGGTACTCATATCTGTACTTCTATATAGGGATAGCGGAATAGTAGGAAGCTTGCAAAGAGGGAAATGAATCTAAGAGTTGGAAACGGAGCACGAATTGCTGCAACAGCTGTAGGGACATATAGCCTTCGTTTTCCTAGTGGCCTAGTTTTAGTTTTGAACAATTGCTATTATATTCCTACCATCATTATATTCCTACCGTCACTAAGAATATTATTTTTGTTGCACTTTTAGTAATAGAGGGATTTGAAATTTTATTTTCTAATAATAATTGTCAAATTCAACGTGATAATGTTTTTATGCTTGTGGACTATCTGTGGATGACATTTATGTTCTAGTTATTAAAACTGAAGTTCTAAATATGAACATTGTTAAGAACTAGATATTAGATAATGAGAAAACCTCATACTCGCTTAACGTTACGCAAATGTGAAGACTTATGCCCAATGGTGCATGCGAGCCTCATTTAAAAGGGAAGATAACTAAGAAACCTTTCAAAGAAAAGGGACAACGTGCCACTAGCATTTTGGAAATAATACTTTTTGATGTATGTGGTCTAATGAGTGCTAAGACACATGAGGGTTTCGTCTACTTCATAACCTTTATCGACGATTACTCACGATATGGTTATCTGTACCTTATGAGGCACAAGTCTAAAAGTTTTGAGAAATTCAAAGAGTTTAGAACCGAAGTAGAGAAACAGCTTGGGAAAAGTATCAAGACCCCTCGATCTGATAGAGTTGTTAAATACTTAAGCCAAGAGTATCAGGATTATCTAAGGGATAATGGTATTTTATCCTAGTGGACACCTCCTTATACACCCCAACACAATGGAGTTTCAGAAAGGAGGAATCGAACCCTACTCGATATGGTAAGGTCCATGATGAGCCAAGTAGAACTCAGCATATCCTTTGGGTTATGCACTTGAGAGCATAGTTTATATTCTAAATAGAGTGCCCTCTAAATTAGTTGATCAAACTCCATATGAGTTAATGTATGATGAGAAACTCGCTCTTTCTCACCTGAGAGTTTGGGGATGCCCTACTTACATAAAGAGGATGAGTTTAGATAAGCTGGGTGCTTAGTCTAACGGGTGTCTATTTATAGGTTACCCTAAGGAGACTATAGGGTATACCTTTTTTATCCCAAGGAACAAAAATTCCTTGTTTCCTGAAATGCTCAATTCCTCAAGAAGGAGCATATACTTGCAAAAGCTAGTGGGAGCAATCTTGAGTTAATCACTCAAGAAGATCAAATAGACAATCAATTGATTATACCTACACCTATTACACAAGATAGTGTAAGCATGGAATAGCCTACTATAATACCAACACTACGTAGGTCAGGCCAGGCTCCAATCTCTCCCGAGCGATACGGTTTTTTCATCTTTGATGATAAACATCTCTTCCTTATGGAAGATGATGAGCCCAAAACTTACTATTCACCACTTTTCTACTTATATTATAAAAGTTCTAAATATGAACAGGTGTTGTCAGTATCGCTTATCAAATAGAAAAATGATGATAACTGCAAGTATACAGTTACAATGTAGTTTTAAAAGATATCGATCCCACAGGGAAGGAATTCGATTCTAGATATCAAATAGAGTTACGAGATAAAAGAAAAGAAAATAGGTTAAGGGTTTTGAGTGGTAAACTGATGAATAAATAGATGCATGAACAGATTAGAGAAGATACAAAGTATATAGATATTCTCTGAGGACAAGTATAGTAGAGTAAAATATGCCAAATAATCAAAGTTGTTCTAAGCACTAGATAACTTCAACAAACTTGGTTCTAGACACCCAAATATTCTATAATTCACCACAGAGCAACACATGAAATGACTTTTCTAACTCTAGGGTAAACGAATTATGACACTTATAAGAACCTGGATAACAATAATACAATGCTTAGTACAGGTCGCTCTCACATAGCCATATTTTTCAAGTTACCACTCAAAAAAGGTTGGCTCCCAAACAACATTATAATCACAGATCCAGTGATTATACACAATCTTGTTAACCTAGAAATCACTCGTAAAGTCAACTAGAAAGTATATACTTTATTAATATAAATGACGTAAGATGAAATACTCATTATAACACATAGACATATCATAAACTTCGAATTAGAAAGCATAAGTAGAAAACAAAGTTAAGTTGTAAGGTATGCAAGTGAAAGCTAAAGTTGATCAAACTGTATCCACTCTTTTAATGGGAGTGATCAATTCCCGCAATTCTTGTGTCTACTTTGAATTCGGTCTTGACTAGTACAGAACCTCCACTAGGATGCTATTCTTTATGAATATTGAATAAATGAATGCTAAAGAATAGAAACTTTTATTCATAAGTGCTTTGCAATTACACTCATACAACAATCACTCGAATATGTGGAGAAATCTAGTGATCAAAATAAGAATCGAATCACTTATACATTTTTCTCTCTGACACTTTGAACTAGCAAAATCTATAACTTTCACTCTCTATCTATTTCATAAACATTTTCTTCATCTATTTCCCATGCATCTCATATCACCCATGAAATTGGTTGATATGAACTCTATTTATAGAGTGCGAAGGGTTGCGTTTATCCAAACGAAGAATCATGTCCATTGGTGAAGGGTCGCATCATCTTCAATGTGAATGGATGCAAGAATTCATCCTTATCATCAATGGATAGGCACCTTTTCATGGCTTCATTACCCCCAAAAGGTGTCTTTTTGTTTGACAGTTGGCGGTGGTTGATGGTGGTTGATCATCATTATCCGGTGGTTGGAAGTTGAGAAGAGTTATCCAAAACCGTCACAAATCACGAGCTTGACATACATGTCACGATCTTGAACATTGGTTGGTAACTTTATGTTTGTGAAGAATGAGAAGTCACGACCGAAAATAGGTATCACGATCGTGACATGTGCTTTTCTTCATGATTCTTCTTTGCAACTTTACCGATCTTCGACAACTTCGATCCTAAGCTAATTCTTTGCGTTCCACGCATCTTTTTGCACCTTTTACACTATTTTTGCATAGAATTTCATCTTTGATCATTTCACTCCCAAGATTCACCTAGTTTCTGCACTTGCATAAAAAACAACTACATACCACGTGAAATCTTTTATATGAAGCATAAAATGGCTTTAAACCATATTGTTTTATGATTGAAAATATCAAGATAATAAGTGTAATTATACACTTATCACTTATAAGAAGGCTAAGAATTCGATAAATGGCTTACAGCCATGAGGTCAAAGATGGACTCCATGTACAAAATTAAGTCTAGAGCTTGATTGATGCTCCAAGTGGGATTAGACCCATAGGATGCAAGTGGGTTTTCAAGAAGAAGTCTTACATGGACGATAACATAGTTACCTACAAAGCAAGGTTGGTTGCAAAAGGGTTAGTTAGAAAGAAGGCATTGACTATGATGAGACCTTTTCACCGGTGGCCATGCTAAAGTCTATCATGATACTCCTTGCCATCCCCTGCTCATTACAATTATGAGATTTAGCAGATGGATGTGAAGACAACATTCCTTAATAGGAATCTAGACAGGGATGTGTTTATGGTACAACCCGAGGGTTTTACATCCAAGGATGGCTCAAAGGTATACAAGTTGCAGAAGTCCATTTATGGACTTAAGCAAGCATCAATGAGGTAGAATATTAGGTTTGACGAGATAATCTGAGAAATTATTTTAGATTCAAATGCAAATGAGCCATGTGTATATAAGAAGGCTAGTGAGAGTGCGATCATTTTCCTTGTATTATATGTCGATGACATATTATTAATAGGAAATGATATTCCTTTAACTCAGACAATTAAGTCATGGTTATCAAAGAAGTTCTCCATGATAAACGTTGGAGAAGCATCTTTTATACTCGGTATATAGATCTACCAAGATAGATCCAGAAGGGTGCTAGGTCTTTCGCAAAGTACGTACATAGATAAGTTTTTGGCTAGATTTAACCTTGAGCAGTCAAGAAAGGGTTATCTCCCAATGTCTCGCGGGATTAACCTTTCTAAATTTGAGAGTCCAAGAATACAAGAGGAGAGACTACGCATGAATGGAATATCCTATGCCTCAGTGATAGGTTCCATCATGTATGCTATAATATGCACTCGACCTGATGTCTCACATGCGTTGAGCGTCACAAGCAAATTTCAATCTGACCCATGTGAGAAGAATTGGATAACCGTTAAAACTATCCTTAAGTACTTAAGTAGGACTAAGGATATGTTTTTAGTATATGGAGAAGGTGATCTCACTTTGAAGGGATACATCGACGTGAGTTTTCAGTTTGACAAGGATGATTATAAGTCCCAGTCAAGTTATGTGTTTATGTCAAACGGAGGGGCAGTTGTTTGGAAGAGTTTCAAATAGGATACGACTACCATTTCAACCACGAAATCTGAGTATTTAGCTGCTACAGAAGCGGATAAGCAAGCCATCTGTCTTAAGGGATTTATTGGTGATCTCAGTGAGGTGTCCAGCATTGTATATCTAATAGTGGTCTATCGCAATAACAATGAGGTTATTGCTCAAGCAAAGGAACCACGGTCTCGTCATAGAAACAAACATATACTCAGAAAATACTATCTCATTCAAGAGATGGTAGCCAAAAAAGATATAAATTTAGAATACATCCTGACGGATCGGAATCTAGCGGATGGGCTAACTAAGCCATTGACTCTAGTTAAACATGACTAACATGTTAACGAGTATGGCATGAGGCACATAGGCAATTGGCTCTAGTGTAAGTGGGAGATTGTTAGACATTATGTATGCCCTAGAGGTAATTAGGGCGATATATCTTTATTAGCTATAATGTACAAACAGTTTTGAATTATTATTAATAATAATTAAGGCATCTTTATTTCCTATCAATGCAATCTATTTATTTATGTATCTCACAGGTATCATATATGTATAGTATTAAATATGTATATGAGCATTGATGAGACAAAGTCCATTACTACTTCATAGCGTAAAAGTGCGAGGACATAGTGGGAGCTAAGTGGTGTGAGAACTGCACATACGTGTTACTATGAATACTCTAAATATCCCTAATCATAGTTCCATTGAGACTGGACATCAATGGAATGAATAAACTAGCATGTGTAGGGTTACTCCTTGGATTAGATCCAAGAAGCTGATCTCACAAGCTGAAGCTGGTACCTTGAGTTAACATATGAATGTATTCGAGTAATAAATTGGAGAACTCTATAAGACAGACACTCAAAAATAACTATATCCATGTTTTGGTGTTATGTCTTATTACAGTAGCAGTACAAGTATCCTCAAACCTAAGATACTAGTTACCTTGTGTAGGAGTTGTTATACATTGGATCATCACATGTTGGTAAGCCGAGTAGTCAAGATGGGATCCATCGCTCTTGATGTAGTGATATAATGGGAGATATGCCTTAGGGCACCTTATTGAAGTTACACACTCAAAAACCTCTAATCAGAGTATAAGATTGATAGAATGGGTTTCTAGTCAATCTTGATACATAATGGTCGAGTGGTGTTCTTCGTGAAAAAGTCTAATTCTATGATAGCTACGGCTATTACATGAGCTGACACTTAATCCGAGCTCAATAAATTGGATGGTACTTAACCTTATGAAAGGAGTGTATTGTATCGGATCAAGTCACAAGCACGTGACGTTCTAAGTATCCGGGGATCATACACCTTTGCTAGAAATCCCATTTGATTGTTTAGAGCTATCGGGTTCCGTATCGGTCTGGAACACTGAGCCTAAAGGTTCCCGGATGGGAAGCCAAGTTTAGGTTAACATCTAGCGGCTCTATACTTTGGGATCCCATGAGGTCACAAACTTTCGATCTTTATCAGACTAAGTAAAGAACCTATAGACTAGGTCTATGCCGAAAATACTAGTTGTCAAATTTGTTAGAAGAATTATTAATTGGTTGGACCAAATAAATAATAAAAGTGAATAAATAGAAAATAGGGAAAAGTTACAGAGAGTGGAGCAAGGGAATTTTTCCCGTTGCGAGTGGGCTCCAAACGAACACAGTGTGAGCACTAGATTTTGTACCAGCTCTCGCGTTCAATGATGATGGCTTTTCAGGTTTTTTATCCTCGAATCACACAATTTTCGATTATATGAAGATCTCCGAATGGGAATGTTCCTAGTCGCCGATTTGTGCTAAAGACTTTAATTTATAAAGATTTTAGTAAAATTTATTAAATAAATAAATTCAAAAATATATAAAAATAAAAAATAATCGGACTGAACTGGGCTTGTCGAATGGGCGAGCCCATGGCTCGCTGGGATTGGTATTTTTTTTAACAAGGAATTTTACAAAGGTGCTGGATTTCCCGCCCCTAGTTGGAAATTCCAGTGAGGGGCTGGAATTTCTAATACCTCATTGAAATCCCAGCCAGCGAGCCTGGTTTAGCCCTGGCCTGAGCCCTATAAATATCTGGGACTTTTTAGATTGAAGGGGGCTCGATTTTTGGGAGAAAAACTCTATTTTTTAGAAGCAGAAACTCTGACAAAAACTACAAAAATATTTTATTTCAATATTTTCTTTGAATAATTCAAATCCAAAAAACATTTGGATTCTGAAACTTTTTATTTTCAAATCAACTTCCATCTATTTCTTCTTCTAAAATCTTTAGATATTCTCGGGTTTAAAACAAGTTTAGAACCTGAGTCTGATTATCTTTTGGATAAATAACCATTTATTTTCCACACAAACACAATTGAAAAATGAATCATGAACACTCCCGGGAATCATACAGACACGCCGAAGTGGATTCACGTCAAAAGGGTAAGCCTATGAGTTCCTAAAGCTGCTATTTCATGTTTATTATGTTCTTCTTTACTGTATTTTACATGTGGACCTAGGTATTATTTTACTTCATTTTTATTACATAAATATTGTTGTAATTATTCTTTTTCTTCTTTTATTTCTTTTACTTAATGGAGATATCAAGTAGAATACTCCCACAAAGGGAATACAAATTATTCTCAAATAACAGGCCTCACACTTTGCCATGTGGTCATTTTCACTTCTAAAAAAGTGACTAACATATGTGTAAATAAATAAAAAATTCATTCAAAATAAGAATTTTAAATCGTCAATATTTTAATTAGGCCACACGGGCCTTCTCAAAATTAAATCGAACATACGTGCAAATATTGTGCCATATCATGTGCTAACCTTTGTGGATGCAGGTTAGATGTATGCCTAGGATTTTATTTGCATTCGGGTATTGCAAATATTATTTTTGGGAAATGTAATTAATAGATCAGGCTGGCCATTGAATCCCCCGAGGTTATGTAACCTTTAATCTTTACTATTTCGCATTTGTTTATTGCTTTATGTATGGATTTACTACTTTCCACACATACGTGAATCATGAGAAATAACTAGAAAATGACATAAGTGCGAATATAAATAATTAAGAAACATTATTTTCTATAGATGTAATAGAATGTGATCCAATAAGAAATAAGCAACTTATCCCGAACCTAAATCTCTGTATCTTAGTGGGCCGTCCCTCAGACGTTAAGTCACACAAGACTCTAATTCCTGGAAAGAGCTAATCCATGTGGCGACTCTACACTAAGAGATGGTTGATTTGGGTTTGATCGATCTAAAAACATTTTCGCTCTCTCTTTCAAACTTTTTCAGGTCCCCGACCAGGTACTTTTTTAAAACACCCCGGTGGACCGCTCCTTTGACTCTGCACGCTCTCGACCCATGGCTCCGTGTCATCCACTCACACACGGGTTGTTCAAAGTGAGGCCCGCACACTGCCCATGGCAATGCTTGGGTGAGCCGCAGGCATGAGGTAAGCCCACAAGTGCTTGCCTTGCAAGAAGGCGAGCGGGTTAGCCCATAGGTCATTATGACCCATGTGGCTAACCTGCTAAGGTGGGATGGGACTATTCCCATCCCACCTAGTGTTTGAGGGGGAGTCTAACACTCCCCATTTTTCTTATATATAGGCCTCCACTCTTTCATTATTCTACACACCTAAACAAATGAAGAATTCATTTGAAGGCTCTTTCTAAGTGAGCCTTCTTGGTTTATTTTCAGGTTAGTTTTCGAGCAGTCTAGTAGTTGTTGTTTACTAATAGGTTCTTCCTCAATGAGGTTTTGGTCAGTGAAGATCTGTGTGGACCAATTGTAGAGGCTCTCTTTGTTTGGAAGCTCGTGCTAACGAAGTACTGTCAAATTTCTCTAAGGGAACACCGTCACCAAAAGATAGAAAGCATGCATCAACTAGTAATGCTCTAAACCTAGATGCTAGTTTTCTTTTATAAGCTTTATAAACCTAAAAGTATCTATGGAACATTTTGACCTATATTATATCAATCATGGTATGCTCAGGAAATCCTTAGGTTAATTTTAAGTTTTGAAATTTCACCTTGCAACGTTTGCATGTTCAATTGCTGTCTTGATCAACCAACAGAGCCATCCAGCTTTCATCTCATTGATTAAACCCAAGAAGTTTAAAGATGTTGAATGAGATAACAACTGGATGATCATGATGCAAGAGGAATTGGATCAGTTCAAAAGCAGTGATGTTTGGGATCTAGTTCCTAAACCTAAATGAAAATCAATCATCGGCACCAAATGGGTTTTCAAGAACAAGCTTGATGAAGATGACATTGTTGTCAGAAACAAAGTCAAGCTTGTTGCTCAAGGCTACAACTAGCAAGAAGGCATAGACTATGATGAAACTTATACTCCTGTAGCTCAGCTTGAAGCGATTAGGATCTTCTGTGCTTTAGCATCCAATATGAACTTCAAGCTATTTCAAATGGATGTCAAGAATGCATTCCTAAATGGCTTCATTCAAGAGGAAGTATATATGCGCCAGCCTCCAGGCTTTGAAGATGCAAAGAATCCTGTGCATGTCTTCAAACTAAACAAAGCTCTCTACGAATTGAAGCAAGCACCTTGTGCTCGGTATGAAAGGCTGACTAACTTCCAACTCAGCAAAGGATATGAAAGAGGAAAAGTAGATACGACTCTTTGTATCAGGCGAAAGAAGGAAGATGTGTTGCTTATCCACTATCATGAACATACCTGAAGTATATGCCTTACTTGGCTTCTTTTTCACTTGTTCAGAAATCAGAGCTCTTAACTCGCGTTTCATTTGGCACTTTGATAAGTGTATAATTACACTTATTATCATATAAATTTTATATGATAAACACTGTAGTTTTAGTCATTTTTATACTTCATATAAAAGATTTTATGTGGTATGTAGTTTTTTATGCAAATGCAGATACTAGATAAATCTTGGGAGTAAAATGAACTAAACTGGAATTCTACGAAAAAAGAGTGAAAAAGGTGCAAAAAGATGCGTGGAACTTAAAGATTTGGCTTAGGATCGAAGCTGTCGAAGATCGGTGAAGTTACAAGAAGAATTCTAAGTAAAACTCAATTCACGGTCATGATAATCATTCGCGGTCACAACTAGTTTACTTCAGAATCAGAAGATTACCAATCAAAGATTCACGATCGTGACATGTGTATCACGGTCGCGACATGGACGGTTTTCTGGTATTATCTTTTTAACTAACAACCACCAGATAAGCATGATCAACCGCCATCAACTACCAACGAACAGACACCTATCAAGAGTCAACCAATCATGAAAAGGTACTTATCCATTGTGGATTATATCAAAGCTTCTCAACCAATCTCAATAAAGAGATGTAATCTTTCACCAATGGACACAACCCTTCGTTTGAATAGACGCAACCCTTCGAACTCTATAAATAAGGCTCCAAATCTCATAAATTTCGTGAGTCCATGGTGTGCAACATAGTGTAGCACCACCAGAGAGGAAAATATTAGAGTGAAATTAGAGAGATATAGTGTGTATAGATAGAGAGTTCACTACGTTCTTAAGTGTTAGCGAGAAAATGTTTAAGTGATTTGAATCCTTGAGCGATTGTTGTATAAGTGTACTTGTAAATCACTTATAAATAAAAGTTTTCGCTCTTTAATGTTCGTTTGTTCGATATTCGCAAGGAATAGCATCCTAGCGGAGGTTCTGTACGAGCAGACCGAATTCAAAGCAGACACAGGAATTGCAGGAATTGATGACTCCCATTAAAGGGTGGATACGGTTTGATCAACTTTAGCTTTCACTTGCATACCTTACAACTTTTCTTTGCTTTCTACATATACTTTTTATTTCAAAGTTTATGATATGTCTATGTATCATAATGCATATTTTGTGCTAAGTCTTTCATGTTAATCAAGTTATATGCATTGGCGTTAATTTTAAGAGTAGTTTCGGGTTAACAATATCATGTATAACTACTGGATCAATGATATAACGCTGTTTAGTAAGCCAACATTTTTAGAATGATGACTTGCTAAATGTGGCTATGTGAGAGCGACCCCGTACTAAGCACAGTATTGATGTTGTCCAGGTTTATATGATTGTCTTAATTCATTTGCACTAGATCCAAAAAATTCATTTTATGTGTTGCTCTGTGGCGAATAATTGAACATCTGAGTATTTAGAACCGAGCCTATTAGATTAGTTTAGTGAATCGTGACATCTTTGTTAAACTTGCATGTTTTCTCTGGTTTCCTTAGTTCGTAGGGAAAATTTATATATTTAGATTCTCTAATCTTTCATACCAATATTTACTCATTCTTCATTCTAACCCTCCTATCCAAAAATATCAATACATATTATTTTCTTTAACCTTTTTCCCTATTTGATCTTTAGAGCTAGTCCTTCCCTATGGGATCGATATCTTTTAAAACTACATCGCAACTATATACTTGCAGTTATCATCATTTTTCTATTTGATAAGGGGTATTGACAACACCTATACTTCATGTGAACAAGTTTTTGGCACCGTTGATACTTAGCCAAACTCTTCGCGTAAAAGTTATTAAACTTATCAGTAGAAAAGTGGTGAACAAGTTTTTTGCGCCGCTGTCAGGGAAAGCAAGTGCATTCTAAAGATCAAGTCCGGGGAAGGCAAGTGCGTTCTAGAGATTTAATTGTTCGGGGAAGGCAATTATATTTAATACATTTGTTTTCTAAGTTTTTCTAGGTATAAAGTCTAAAATTTGAAGAATTTGAAGAATTAAAGAAGTTCACGACCGCGACATACATGTCGTGATTGTGATGTTATATAGCAAAACTTTCTATTCTTGTTTTGAAGGAAGTCACGATCACGACAGGCCTTCACGATCGCAACATGGGCCCTGGATTCTCCTTCACAACAAACGTGTTTTCTCTTTTCTTTACTTAATCTTTTTCAATTCTATTTTTAGACTAGTTTTTGTTGTTTTTTTTAAAAACCGACTAGTTTTTGTTGTTAGTTTAGATTTTTATTAAATGTCTCACAATGAGGACATTGTGTTCTTTAAGTGTGGGGGGCATTTGTAAAAATCCCGTAAAATCCAAGAAAATGAATAAAATTAAAAAAATAGAAGAACTTGAAAATTTTTGTTGATTTTTGTGCAAGTTATACATGATCATTTCTTATACTTTACTAACAATTGTCCAAGGTTATTGTGAGTGTTAGGTATTTACAAGTTTGATGTTAGTGCACAACATTTGCATTATTTACAAGGATGAGTGGTGAGTAACATTCAAGAGCAACATTCCAAGTAAGTTTCGATTTATATTTCGATGTAACATGAATTAGTATAAGCTATATAGTTCTAGTTTAATGCTTCCGATAAGTTTAAGTGGAGTAATATCTAATGGTATTCTTACTATGAGTTCTATGTGCAAATCTTGAATAAGTCCTATAAGTATTGAGTGTGTTTAAAGTGTAGGGAAACTAAAGCCATAATACTTTGAAATTAATCAATAAAGGATGAGGGTATTAATGAAAAATCAAAAGAAAGAGAGGATAACCAATGAGTTATACAAAAGGTGAGAAATGGTACGGAGCAGAAACTACAACCATTCATTGAGTGAAAAAAGAAAAGAAAGCATAGCATGAAAAATGGGTGCAAAGTACAAAGTACTTCAAAAACATATGGTATGGAGCATAAAATGCAACCACTGAAAAAAGGGGAGAGTGGTATGGAGCATAAAATGCAATCACTGAGAGTGTTTTAGCATCCTAGGTTACCTAAAAATGCCTTGAGAGAAATTAATCAAAGTGTGCTTTTTACATCCTTTATACTTTATACTATGCTTAAGAGAAAGTAATATTCGAGTATGCATATAGCGCTTATTGATAAGTGTATAATTACACTTATTATTATATAAATTTTATACAATAAACACTATAGTTTTAGTCATTTTTATACTTCATATAAAAGATTTCACGTGGTATGTAGTTGTTTTTTAT
>CATIWQ010164570.1:0-22103 GCA_949673415.1 Euphorbia schlechtendalii | reverse complement strand
AGATTGGAGAGCTTCCAATTGCGAGCTTCACGACATCCATCTCTTAAGGAGAGTTTTCAAGTAAGTTCTTATTATGTAAATAAATCCATTTGAAACCCTATCAATGGTTCTTAAGAAGATCCTATTCGAATTCGAGAAAATCTTAACCGGTAATTCCGCCGACGCGCTTATGTTTTCGATGACAATTCCCTACAATTAGTATCCGAGCCTGATTCTATCAAGAAGATTGTTTAGGGTTTTTCTTGATTTCTTTGGGTTTTCCATCTCGATGGAAAAAGTTTTGAAATCGTTCTTGAGGTTCTTTGCTTTTTCCTCAAGTTGATTAATTGACAAAATTAATTTGATAAATTGATTGTTGTAATCAATCGTTTTTGAATTTAGTCAAAAGATCAAGTTTCTTGATTTGTGAAAGTTTTCGATTTGGTAGAAAATGTTTCAAAATCGTTAATTTGAGTTTTTGATACTTTTCTCAAATTAGTTGATTTTATCTTGGTGACTAAATTTGTTTTAGACCCGAGAATATCTGAGGATATTTGAAGAAAAAAAAAAGATAAAGAAGTTTGAATTTTAAGATGAAGAAATTTGGGATCCAAATGTGTTTTGGATACAAGAAAAAATTAAAAGAAAAGAACGTATTTTTATCAGTGTTTTTTTTATCTGAAGCAGAGAATTTTCTCTGAATTTTTGCGCCCATTCAATCCAAAAAGGTCCGACTATTTATAGAAAATTCCAGGAAAATACAAAAAAGGTAAGTTTTTTCGGCGAGGGATCTCGCCAGAGAGAAGTTCGGCAAGGCTCCTCGCCGCCTCTTTGGAGAGGTAGCCTCGCCAACGTTTGGTGTGCCTCTCCAAGGGGCTTGGCGAGGCATGCCCTCGCCAAACTCTTTGGCGTGGGTATACCTCACCAACCTTGGTGAGGATGCCTCGCCAAGGAATTTAGCGAGGTCTGCCTCGCTAAGCCATACAGTGAGCTTGACTCACCAAAGCTCATTTTTTTGGCGAGGCCCGCCTCAGGCCCTGGTTCTGTTTCCCTCAGTTTTTTTTAATTTTTTTAATGTATTTTTATATTTTCTAATTAATTTCTGAATTAAAGTCCTTTTAAATTCAAAGATAAAGGAAGACTCCTATTTGAAAATCACCCGATGGTCGAAAATTGTGTGATTCGAGTATAAATATCCCGAAAAGCTATCATCATTGAATGCTAGAGCTGGTATAAAATCCCATGCTCGTAAATGGTAACTTGCTAAATGTGGCTATGTGAGAGCGACCCGTACTAAGCATAGTAATATTGTTATCCTAGTTTATATAATTGTTTTAACTCGTTTGTACTAGATTTAGAAAAGTCATTTCATTTGTTGTTCTGCGGTGAATAATTGAATATCTGAGTGTCTAGAACTGAATTTGTTAAAGTAGTCTAGTGTATGTAATATTTTTGATAATTTAAATTTGTATTTTTTTCTTTGCTATGCTTGTTCATCATGTTAATCTATACTAATTCCTTCTACTCTAATCTATCTATTCAATTATCATTCAACTACCAATCTAACCCACCAAAATAAAATCAAACTATTTTATTTTTCCTTGTTCCGTTCCTGTTGTTGATCTTTAGAGTTGGTTCCTTCCCTGGGGGATCGATATCATAAAGAGGCTCAAGTTCTCCTACATAAAGAGGCTCAAGTTTAGACAAAAAGGGGGGAACAAGAGGGATAAGCCAAAATTGTGGAGAATAACCACACAAAGAAAGCATTAGTAGTTTCCAAGAGTTTATTTGGGTATTCAGTAAGTGTTTTGAGTTAGTTTTAAGTGTAATCTTTAAGTTTAAGCTACATGTCCTGTAAAAAGCTAAAAGAAGTTCATAGAAAGGGTATGAACTTGGGATTTCTAGGGTTTCTCTAGGCAATCTTGAGGTTTAGACTCACTAAAAATAGAGAAGTTAAGGAAAATAATGTCTTTAACTTGAGTTACTTTGTGTTATCTTTGCTAAGTTTTAACTCAATAAAACTTAGTGGAGAAACCTTTTTCATGATCTTTAGATACATAAGAGTCCATACACTTTCACTTTAGAGTGCAAAACTTGTCCCGCATTCCGATTTCTCATAAGCCAATTCATCACCTTACAAGGAGAAAGAAACGAAGAGAGCTTCCCGAAGGAGTTTTGCAGATCTCGAAGAAGTGGATTCTAGACAACGGGGTGAGCCTCTGAGTTCTTAGAGTTGTGTCTCATGTCATTTGTTGTTTTTATGTTGTTTTGAAAGTGTTCAAGTGTTTTCGGTTTTCTTCCTATATTCTAGAAAATTTAGGTAATGCTGACGTCGATGTTGATACATCGGTACCGGTGTTACAATGCAGACACCGACATTGCAACACCGATGTCAGTGTTACATTTATTTTCTAGCACTTTATTTACATGTTATGCACTAATGAGGGGTTAAATAGCTAAAGATAACATATTTACATGAACATAAAAAGGTCATTATGTGTTGTATTAGTCTCTTGGGTATGTTGTGAGAAAATTTAAATAACGGTTTTCTCTTAAACGGGACAAATTATTACCGTTCTCGAATTTCCTCGGAATATATGCAAAAGATAACAATTATGTTCATGGACCTAGAATTATTTATGATTCCCATGTATTTGAGAATATTTGAATTTCGATAAAATTCACATGTGGCATTTTTACTAATAAAATGAGCAACATACTAGTATAAAAAACGTATTATTTTCGCAACATAAATCACAAGCCTTCATCGGTGCTTTTTCATTTAATTAGACCACACGGGTCTTCCGATCATTCAAACCAAACATACTTGGTGCATTCGCACATACTTGTGTTGTGAAAATATATTACGCTAACCTTTGTGGATGCAGGTAGATTAGGTTAGGTGTATGTTAGGATTTATTTTCCTTCAGGGTATGGCACTCTCATAAAAATTATGTATTTGTTAGATCATTTGTATAATAGGATACAAATGTATTCATTCCCTTAGATCTCATATATTTTAGGCAATTTGTATTCCCCATCCCCAAAATATGTAAATAACCCCCCTAGAACTAGGCACATTTACTTTCGTACGTGTTTACTTTCTGCCCTTATTTATTGCTTTCCTTATGCATGCTAGATACAACTCGAAAATGATTTAGAACAGGATATCATAATATTGGAAAATGGTAGCCATTTCCCTACTTAGATGATGACAAAGTAATCAAACTCATTCGGATCCGAATCTCTATACTACGGTATCGTTTAGGCTTAACGGTTCTAGGCTGTACCGAATTTCCCAGAAGAGCTAATCCGGGTGGTGACTCTTTATAACATAGGCTAGAGGTTTAGGCCTCGAGTCTTTGGAATTCTTTCCACCAAATAACACCTTTTAAAAAACCCCACGCCCCATCGCACGGGGCCGGCACCTCGTGGTGACAGTGCGGGTAGAACGTCATCCGCTCATAATGGTGACTCTGTTAGGGACTCTTCCTTCTTTTAAACTTAAAAGTTTTGAAGATTTTTTTATGAGTTGATGAAAATTTTTTATTTAAGTCAAACCATTTCCAAAATTTTACTATACTACAAAGCATATGCATTAGATGGATTAGCCATTAAGGTTAGGATGCCATGTTTAACCGAGAAGCTTGCGAAAATACCATTTGCGACCCCTTGGTGACCAAAGGTACTTAGCGAGTAGATCACTTGTTGCCACATCGCATGGACTCTCTCGAACCTATTCGGGAAAAGAGAGAAAATGTATCTCATTGTAACAAGAACCTTCTACTTCAACAACCCGTTGACCGAACTCATATAAGGAAACTATAGACACTACCACTAGGATTACCAAAACGAAATGTATTTATCTTTATGCAGGTACGAACCATAATATCCTTTGGATGTTAAGATGAACCAAACCTAGAATTAGAAGCCAACCCCTTTTATGCGCGAGAGATATAAGGTCAGATGAGATATGTTGTGTGCTATGTCCTCATATCTGCATCATGCATTCAAATGAGCATTTCTTTATGTATGGAATCATGCTAACCAGGATCTTTGTGTAGACACTAATATGCACACACACATACCATGTTATGATCAGTATTGCACCACCTAGTTTTAGAAGATGAGCCAAGACAGTGTCGCCTAAGATTAGGACCACAACAGAAGGGTATTCCAATGGGTGCCCCGAACCTTTGCTCAAACGGGGCAACATACCCATCACCTTGGAATTATACATCGTTTACTCGATTCTTTGTAGACCCTATAGGGAATTCACTACCATATATCAAAATTATACATGGTATTACACTAATACCAACCACCTAGTTTTAGAAGACGTTCCAAGGCAACGTCACCTAGGATTAGGACCACAACACAAGGGAATTCAAAAGGGTGCTCGAATCCATGTCCAAATAGGGTAACATACACATCACCTTAGTAGTCATGCGAGGTAGAGTATAACACACTATTTACTCGATTCCTCGTAGGAGCCTGTTACCACACAAGTAACATGGCGCAACCCCGATACATAAGCTTACAACAAGGTCCCTCGATGTCACATGGGCATCACCTTTATCTCAAAAGTAGTGCCTGATGATGTCATGCATGATCATCATCCATACATATACCATGCATGATTTGACTTTTATCATGTGTGCTTTAGCAAATGTTTGGAGAAGGACCGATCGTCGTCTCGTCAGTGTCCCTCCCATTGTGGCTAGTTAAGGAAGCATTCTGTCTCAAATATAGGGTGTGTCGTACACTGATTCAAGTGAAGATTCAGGTTCTTGGTCAGGTTTAGGTTCAGCACAAAGCTTCGATTTGAGCAGAGACCAGTTCTTCAGCATGACCAACTCCCAAGATGACAACACAAGGGGCCATTTCACTCACTAGGGGCCCTTCGCCCAGACTCAGGGCCCGCAACAGAACATCAGCGGAGAGATCGCAAGCGCTTTGGAAGCTTTTGTTGGTAGCAAGCAGTTAATCCAAGCCATCTAGTAGCACACCCGGCCAAGGTAAATGGAGGACCGTAATTCGGACCGATTATCATATTCTAAAAATGCGGGGAATGTTCAACTCCTCAATGATGGCCATCCTTGGGCAAGGAGACCACTATCCTTTCCTAATAACAGTCCTCTAAGCAACATATTCCATTTTAGCACCGGGAGTGGTCCCGTGTAGTTCGGGCCGTTTCAAGCAGGGTAAGGTTCGAAGGGTGATCAAGTTGCACTAACCAACATATCCCAACCATAGCATCTTTTCGGATCTAGTCAGTTCAATCATCAGATTGTTAGCGCACCATCCTCACAATCGTTGACAATGCTAGTCAGCAAGCCATCTCCTAGTTTCACTCCTCCTAGCTTCAACTCCTAGCTGATAGGACATTACAGCACCACTGACCCTACTATATTTCACATTGGAATAATCCCCTGGTAAGTCAATACCAGTTAGGCCCTCATTTGACAGGCGCTCCAAGCTTTGCCATCGACTCCGAAGGCATAACATTTGCTCAAGAGCAGTCTCGCCCGCCACCTGCAATCTTCACTCACCCTTATCAATCGAGAGTTCCCTATTATTGTGAGACCACTATACCCCAGAGCAAAGGATCAGATATAGCAGAATTGTGGCAATAGTTCCTCGCCACTCATGCACACTAATTCACTATTCCACCCTTTCCCACTATCCGACATTACCAGTAGTCCATGAGGAAGACTGGCTTCCCGAACAACTTCGTGATGCCTAAGATGGTAAAGTACAAGGGAGAGGGAGATCCCATATCTCACTTAACAAACTATCAGATGGTAATGAGGGCTAGGAGGATATCGAACAAGATGTTAGCCAAGATATTTATTGTCACCTTAGGCGAACTAGCCAATGAATGGTACAATAATCTCCTACCAGAAGTTTCAAGCGATTGGGATCGCCTATCTAAGGCACTAGTAGATCAATACGGCTTCAACTCTCAGTTGAAGACCACCATGCAGAACTTGGAGGCTGTTAAACAAATGCTGGGCGAGTTATTCAAGCCCTATTACGATCGATGGATGAAGACTCAAGTTTTATTGAAGGATTGGTTAAGCTTGCCCGAGATGATTATCAATCTCTTAGATGGAGCCTTGCTAGCATATAGAAACCGCATGGGGATGGACACCTTCGCATCCTATAATGATGTCTTTGAGAAGGTAGAAAAGCTGGAGAGGATCGAGGCTATGAATGTAGTAGCGGCTCTGCCTACTAGCAGGCATTGGTATCGGAAAGCTGAGGTCGAATCCTCGTCAACCCCCACTTCCTCTCAAACAAAGGGGAAATTTGCAGCGGTGAAGGTAGTATAGGCAGAATCGGTAGCGTCAGTTCGACTGCCAAAGGAAGAATACCACGGGATCTCACCTTACTCCACCAACCTGTGTTTCCTATTCGTAAAACTACAGGAGTTGAAGAAGCTGGAGAGTGTGAAGCCCTAGGCTCCCCCTAAATCGGAGGAGAAGAATAATTATTTCCATTATCATGTGATGGCCGGTCATAGGACCAACAATTGCAAAGACCTCTTGAAGGCTATTCATAAGCTGATAGAGGATCGGGTGATAGAAGAACCAGCATTAAAACCCAGCACTACTAGCAACCCTCTCCCACAGTTCGATGATAAGGTGGGAATGGTGGACTCAGGACTGGAAGAAGAGGTAGTCTAGCGAGCCTTGAGGAGAGTAACAAGGGAATCCGTGATGTTGATTGGGTCAGGGTTCGACCCATACTGCTTAAAGATCCATCTCGAATTGGGTATGAGTTCACACACTCTAGAGCAGCCGGTGTGTTATCATTGCCCTAAGTTCAGGCTTTGCGGGATGTCTATATACGATTACCAGGATGCCCCGAGCTTTCACGTCTTCAAGTACGAGACCCTTATGAGGGTGCAAGGCCTCTCTGATAACATGTTGGCAACCTTATTCCCTTGCTCTCTATTGGGAATAGCTGGAGAGTGGTATCTTACTCAGTCTCCCTCCACCAGGGGCGCTTGGCAACGCATCTCTCACAGTTTCAAGTGGGACTTCTTGTATATGGAAATGCCTGAGGCCACCATGATGAACTTAGCAGCCTGCACACAAGATGAGGAGGAGACATTCAAAGACTATAGCTCTAGGTGGATGTCCATTCAGGTGATGGTCAAGGAGAAACTAGATCATGCTGATGGGGATGTTAATAAGTGGAGCCCTTCCAGAATTTCACCACCAGCTCCTCATGCAAGAGTACGCGAATTTTGGAGAGCTCATTGCGATGGCCTTAAAGGTGGACGCTGAATTCCAAAGTCTAGCACCCAAGATCATGATGATAGGATCGAGCATTCCGCCCGGCCAAGTGCTAGAAATGATATCCCAGTCGAACAAGGGGAAGGGGCCAGCCCAACCAAGGTAATTCGGAGGGATGGGTGTCATTGACAGTCTTCATCCCTCCGGGGCTTGCTCAGGCCTTGGATATAGCCTATGTAGAATGCCTATATACAATGAGAGGGATTCTCTTGCATTCCATGTCCTTAAGTTCGAAACTTTCTTGAGAGCACAAGGACTCCCTAATTGTGATCTGGCAAAGTTATTCTTGTGCTCATTATCCAAGGCTGGAGGAGAATGGTATGGTAATCAACCAGGGGAGTTGAAGTGTGATTGGAAGGGTATATCAGAAGCCTTCATCAAGGATTTGACACATATGCAGCAGCCCAGACCAACCTTTAGGGAACTAACAGCTTGTGTACATAATAGCTACGAGTCCTTCTTAAAGTATACTCAGCTTTGGATGAACATTTAGGTTCGCATACGGTACAGACCTGAAGAGCACCTCCCAGTACAGATGCTGATCAATGGAGCTAGACCCTTATATCGAGAACGTCTTGACCCAATGAGGATCGCCAGTTTTGAGACTTTGTTTGATTTAGCTGCAAGACTAGACTTGTTCTTCTAGGAAATAGGGTAACAGGTCAATATGGTAGGGTCAGGAATGACATTGAGTCAAGTGTTAGAAATGATCGCTAAAGTAAATCCTGAGGTGGACCCCATGACAGAAGGTACGGCTAAAGGAGAGCTTACTCGGGGAAAATCACACAAGTTCCCTTAACGATAAAGAGATACCGGTGGAAGTCAAAGGAGGGCTAGTGCACAAGAAAGCAAGAATGGCCATTAGGTGAGAAAGTGAGGCCTTGGGAGAATTCATAATGATGGTAGGTTCTAGTAGCAGCTCTTCCCAGGCCATGGCCTGGCTAGAAGAAGGGAAAAGGGCTCTAGGGATCCCTAGAATAACACCTTGCTCATGTGTCCAGGTCAATTTATGTGGAATGCTGGTGTTCGAAAGTAGTGAAAAGCCCTCCTTCCATGTAGCAAAGTTCGAGACTCTCATGCGGGCCCAAGGCCACACTGATGAAAAATTGGCTACATTCTTTCCATGTTTGTTAACGGGGGCATCTGGCAATTGGTACATGAACCAACCGAAGCTAGTTAAGAAGGATTGGGGGGGCTTTTAAGCAAGATTTTATGCATGAAGAGAAACAACCTATGGAATTCAGGAACTCTTGGCTTACCAGCAAGGGGAATATGGACCCTTCATGGAGTACGCTCGGTGGTGGATGGCCATACAATTGGTAATAAAGAGGAAGCCCTCGGAGGTGATCTTGGTAAGATTAATGATTGAAGGAGCTCATCCAGAATACCAAAGGCATCTTACAACCCATCGCTTTGAAACTTTTGAGGAGTTATTGCGAAGAGGCCACAGGTTGGATCAGATAATTCACGAAGATGAAGATGAGGTCCTTGTGGTAAGAACGGGAATACTTGCCAACCACTTTCTCTAAATGCTTTCACAGTCCAACCCCATGATAGGTACCGTAGGGTTTAGTGCCGAAAGCTCAGGCTAAGTTTCTAAGTCATTCCACTTTCTCCAATCTAAGAGAAAAAGCAAGCAAAGCGTAATCGATATGGTAGAAGGTGAGACCATTATGCACAGAGCTAAGCCTATTAATTTAGACAAATACCAGCTCCCAAAGCCCAAGCGAGACTGAGAGGAGGCCCAATATCCATGGCAGACACCAGTGGAGACTCAGGTTATTGAGAATGGGATTTCGCAAATCACCCGCAGTGGTAAGGTGTTCAGGTTAGAAAATCCAGTACGGTTGCAGGACTCAGCAGTAGAGGAAACCTCCAGGGATTTCGTGGAACCACCACTCCCTCCTGTCATGGAGGAAGGCGATCTAGACATCGACCCCTTAGTGCACTAACTAAAGGGAACTTAGACCAAATACAGCATTTGGCAACCGAAATGGGTTAGTTCAAAAGTTGATGGAAATGGACACGACCCCAACCACGTCTGTCATAAAGATGTGTGCTGCAATCGAGGAGGGTATTCCGGTCAAGAAATTTCCTACAATTTCCTTCAATGATTTGGACCTACCCCCTAAGAACAAGAACCATAATCGAGCACTTTTTATCAGGGTGAACATCCTAAATAGGTACATCCCATGCATCATGGTTGATGATGGCTTCGCCCTAAACTTGTACCCTTTGAAAGTTCTCCTGTACCTAAGGATGAACGAAGGCATGCTAGAGAAGTCTGATATAGTGATCCAAGCTTATGATAACTCCAGGAGGGAAGTAGTGGGTACCTTTACGGTGAAGGTGGTGGTAAGCGACGTGGCTGTGAAAGTCAGGTTCACTGTACTTGACATCCCGGTCTCATACTCCTTACTCTTGGGAAGGCCTTGGATACATACTCTGGGGGCCGTTCCATCAACACTTCATCAGAAGATTAAGCTGATACATCGGGGAAAGCTGGTAACCATTGAGGCCGACCAGGAGTCTGTCATAGCCATGGTAGCCTTTGCTGAGGAGGAATTTCATGGATTAAGGGTCACCATGTTGACCGAAGAAAGAGGGAAAGAGCGAATCCCAATTGGATATTGTCACTTCTCCCAAAGGACTAAAGAAGATCATGAAACGCCAAGGATATATACCTAGCAAAGGCCTTGAAAGTACCACCAGGGTATGACTAAAGTTGTCAATCTCATCTCGCTAGTACCAAGATTTAGTCTCAACTTCACTCTCTAGAGCAAGATTTATAAGCATAAAAGCCTCTCTTCTGTAACATGGTGAGCGTATGTGAAATAGAGGGGAAGGAACAATATAAGGGCAGGGCAGAACCTTTAATCATGAGTGGTGAAGAAATCCAGAGCTTTGAAATCTTCAATGATGTGTTCGACTTCGAGAATGATCTCCTTATCATCCTAGCCACTAGCGACGATGCGGTTGCTCAAATCATCCAACCAGATTCCCCGATTCCAACAATGATCTCAGCTAAGCCAAAGGAAAAGCTAAGGTATACCAAGAGGATGAGCTTGAACCTGAACTGGAACTTGACCAAGAGGACATCGGAGAGGCGCTGGAGGCCATCACCAAAGTTATGTCAGCACTCATAAGAACCAAGTAACTCAAAGGCCAGAGTTCCAACAGCGGCTCCCTAACGGCAGCAATAAAGATGGTCATCGAGGAGATGCAGCGGATGAAGCTCTAACCCTCGAAGATAGAAGACTCAGCTCCTACTCTACAGCTCACCCAATGCCATGACAATGCCCCCAAGACATTCATTACCGAAGAAGCACCTCCTCCTGGGGAGGAGGAAACGGATGATGTAATCTTTTACATATCAAACATTTATGATGTAAACAACTCAGCATATGTGGCATTTAATTCAATGAATCTGAACTTTGCTGACTTGTGTGATGTTTGGCCAGATGGCAACATACATTTTCCTGAACATACGCATAATGTTTTTAGCATACATAATGAACAATTACATGAAATCAACCTAGGTACAAACGAATCACCAAAAATGGTGACTATTTCTAAAGATTTGTCTCCTGGGAGAAGGAAAAAATAACTCATGTATTCAAACAACACGTGGTGGCTTTCGCTTGGTCATATGAAGACATGCCTGGGGTCTACAGGGAAATCGTGAAACACGAAATCTAGACCCGCAGTTCAAGCAAGTAAAGCAAAAACTGCGAAGACTACGACCTGAGTGGGCAGAGAAAGTCAAAAGTGGAGGTAGCCAAACAGAGAGGCCAAGTTCTTGGAAGTGTTCGGGTATCCAACATGGCTGGCTAAGAAAGATGGGAAGGTTCGAGTATGTGTGGACTTTCGAGACTTGAATAGGGCTTCGTCGAAGGATGATTTTCCGTTACCTCACATCGATGTCTTGGTAGATAGCGTAGTAAGGGCCGCTATGTACTCCTTCGTGGATGGTTTCTCGGAATACAATCAGATCCTTATGGCTATAGAAGACAATATCAAGACCGCTTTTATTACAAAATGGGGGGTTTTCTACCACAAGGTAATGCCTTTCGGGTTGAAGAATGCTGGGGTAACTTACCAGAGGGCCGCTACCACCCTATTGCATGATCTGATACATAAGGAGGTTGAAGTCTACGTGGATGACATGTTAGTAAAGTCGAATACTTGAGAAGAACACCCCATGGTATTAGACAGGTTCCTAACTTGAATTGAGAAGTACAATCTCTGCCTAAATCCTAAGAAGTGCTTGTTTGGAGTAACATCAGAGAAGCTTCTTGGCCACATCGTCAGTCAATGAGGAATTGAGATGGATCCGAACAAGAGAAACACCATTAGAAGTATGCCAGTTCCTATAACGGAGAAGGAAGTAAGGGCTTTTCTTGGGTCCCTCCAATATGTTAGTAGTTTCATCGTTCGACTCACTACCATTTGCTAACTTATTTTCAAGCTACTAAGGAAGCAACTACTGATATTTTGGAACGAACAATGTCAGGTCACATTTGACAAGATCAAGCAGTATCTAGTTAGTCCACCGGTACTAAAACCTCCAGTTCCAGGGAAACGCTTGATCCTCTACTTGGCTATCGAAGAATATTCTATGGGAGGAATGTTGGTATAGGAGCACAAGGATCGGTAGGAGCATGCTGTATACTATCTAAGTAAGAAATTTCTAGAACACGAGTCCAAGTACACATTGGTAGAAAAAACCTGCCCATCCATGATATGGCTTACCAAGAAGTTATGCCACTATTTCCAATCTTATAAGGTGGAGGCATTAGCGAAGTTTGATCCAATGAAATATATCTGTCACTCACCCAGCCTTGCGGGTAAACTCTCGATGTGGTTGCTACTGCTATCTAAATTCAACATCACATACGTAACTCAGAAGGTCATCCGGACTCGAATCTCTATACTATGGTATCATCTAGGTTGTACCGAATTTCTCGAAAGAGCTGATCCGGGTGGCTACTGTGTATAACGTAGGCTAGAGGTTTAGGCCTTGAGTCTTTGGAATTCTTTCCACCAAACTATACCTTTTCAAAAACCCCAAGCCCATAGGATGGGGCCAGCACCTCGCGGTGACCACGCTAGTAGAACGTCGTCCGTTCACAGGAGGTATATGAGTACAAGAGACAGCTTTACGATAATGGGGTACCTTAAATTTACAGGCTAATCCTCTCTATTGCAATGCGTTATTAGGAGTATGTAATAATTAAGAAAATGCAGAATAATGTGATCAATAATTTTAGGCACTTATCAAAAATCTAGAACCTTTTAAAAAATTTTTAGAAAAATCCCCAACGGAGTCGCCACTATGAGCGGATGACATGGATGCGATGATCCAAGAGCGTGCTATTGAAAGGCGTAGTCCACCCAGGGTGTTTTTTTTAACATAAACTTATTGGGATGGGGACTCAAAAGGATTGAAAGAGAAAGCGAAATATATTTAGATCGTCAAAACCCAAATCCACCATCTCTTAGTGTAGAGTCGCTACTGAATTAGCTCTTCCAGGAATTAAAGTCCAATGAGGCTTAATGTCTAGGGGACGGCCCTCTAAGACATAGAGATTCAGGTTCAGGATAAGTTTCTTACTTCTTATTGGATCACGTTATATTAAATTTATAGAAAACTATACGTCTTAATTGTGCATATTCGTGCTTATGTCATTTTAGTGTTTTTAATATATGATTTAAACATATGTAGTGCTAAATCCATACATAAAGCGATAAATAACAGTAGAAAAGTAAAGATTAAGATTACAAAACCTCGGTGTATGCAACCACCGCCTAATCTATTAATTACATTTCTATAAAAATATTTGCTATACCCGAAGGAAAATAAACTCCTAAGCATACATCTAACCTAATCTACCTGCATCCATGTTCACCACTTTTCTATTGATAATATAAAAGTTCTAAATATGAACAGGTGTTGTCAGTACCGCTTATCAAATAGAAAAATGATGTTAACTACAAGTATACAGTTGCAATGTAGTTTTACATGATATCGATCCTGCAAGGAAGGAATTCGGTTCTAATATAGCTACGAAACAAAAGAAAATAATATAAGTTGAAGGTTTTGAATGGTAGATTGATGAATGGATAGATGCATGAATAGATTAGAGAAGATGAAAAGCATAAAGATATTCCCTAAGTGCAAGTATAGTGGAGTGAAATATGCAAAATAATCAAGAATGTTTTATGCACTAGATAACTTCAACAAACTCGGTTCTAGAAGCCCAAATATCCTATAATTCACAGCAGAGAAACACATGAAATGACTTTTCTAAATCTAGGGTAAATGAATTATGACACTTAGGAAAATCTAGACAATAATAATACTATGCTTAGTAGGGGTCACTCTTACATAGCCTTATTTAGCAAGTTACCACTCCAAAATGTTGTCTCACTAAACAACATTATAATCACAGATCTAGTTATTAGACACAATTCTTGTTAACCATGAAACTACTCTTAAAGTCAACTTGAAAGCATATAACTTCATTAATATATGTGATGCAAGATGAAATACTCATTATGACACATAGACATATCATAAACTTCGAATTAGAAAGTATAATTAGAAAACAAAGTAAAGTTGTAAGGTATGCCAGTGAAAGCTAAAGTTGATGAAACCGTATCCACTCTTTAATGGGAGTCGTCAATTCCCGTAATTCTTGTATCTACTTTGAATTCGGTCTCGACTCATACAAAACCTCCTTTAGGATGCTATTCATTGTGAATATTGAACAATTGAATGTTGAAGAAAAGAAACTTTTATTGATAAGTGCTTTGCAATTACACTCATACAATAATAGCTCGAATATGTGGAGAAATCTAGTGATTGAAATAAGAATCGAATCACTTATACATTTTTCTCTCTAACACTTTGAACTTAGTGAAATCTATATAAATTTCACTCTCTATCTATCATGTATATCATCTCATACCATCTGCTACATCATGCATGAAATGGTTGATTTGAACCTCTATTTAATATTTATAGAGTGTGAAAGGTTGCTTTTTTCCAAATGAATAGTCATGTCCATTGGTGAAGGGTTGCAAGATTTCATCCTTATCTTCAATGGATAGGCACCTTTTCATGGTTGCATTGTCTCCAAAAAGTGTCTCTTCACCTGACGGTTGGTGGCAGTTGATCGTTCTTATTTGACGGTTGGAAGTTAAGAAGAGTTTATCAAACCCATAAAGATTTGCGAGTGTGACATACATGTCACGATCATGAATGTAATTTGGTAACTGACTATTTGTGAAGAATGATAAGTCGCGATCATGATAGATAGTTGCGAGCGTTATTTGGGCAATCGCTAGTAGGAATCATGATCGTGACATGGTTGTGACTTATGCTTTTCTTCATGATTCTTCTTTGCAACTTTACCGATCTTTGACAACTTTGATCCTAAGTCAATTCTTTACATTCCACGCATCTTATTTCACCTTTTTCACTCTTTTTGCATAGAATTCCATCTTTGACCATTTGACTCCCAAGATTCACCTAGTTTCTGCACTTGCATAAAAAACTACATACCACGTGAAATCTTTTATATGAAGTATAAACTGACTCTAAACCACATCGTTTAATGAGTAAAAATATCAAGATAATCAGTGTAATTATACACTTATCACACCCCCACACTTAACTTTTGCATTGTCCTCAAGGTAAATACAATGAAAGTGTATAAAATGGTAATTCAAGTTCGTACCTCATTTGGCGAAAGACTATTGTAGTGAGTACCACATTCCCACATTGCATAAGGTTTAAGTAAAGTATACGAAATTTCTCACAAATTAGTAATGTGCAATTTATATTGTCCAGTTGCATACTTTTGCTCTTAATGGAGGGCCAACCGAATTGCATCTTCATATAAACGTCATATGCTTACTCGAATATTTCCTTCTCTTAAGTATAGTATAAAGTATAAAGGACAAAGGGAGCACACTTTGAAAAGTTTGATCTCAAAGAAATTTTAGGTAACCTAGGATGCTTAACACTCTTAGTGGTTGCATTTTATGTTCCATACCACTCTCCCCTTTTTTTAGTGGTTGCATTTTATGCTACATACCACTTTCTCTCATTTTTCATAAGCATATGTTTTTGAAGTACATATTTGTACTTTGCACCCATTTTTCATGCTATGCTGCATTTTCTTTTTTTCACTCATTGAATGGTTGCAGTTTCCACTCCGTACCATTCCTCACCTTTTGCATAACTCATTGGTTATCCTCTCTTTGTTTTGATTTTTCTCTCAATACCCTCATCCTTTATTGATCACTTTCAAAGTATTATGGCTATAGTTTCCCTACACTTTAGAAACACTCAATACTTATAGAAAGTATTCGAGAATAGTTTATAAAACTCATAGTAAGAACACTACTAGATATTACTCCACTCAAAACTTATCGGGAGCATTAAACTAAAACTATATAACTTATACTAATTCATGTTTCATTGAAATATATATCAAAACTTACTTGGAATTTTGCTATTGAATGTTACTCACCACTCATCCTTGCCAAATGCTAAATGTTGTGCCAATCTACTAAAGCGCTCAAACTCTCAACATGCACTCATGCTCTCAACAAAAATTTTTGTTCGAAATTTGCACCAACGTCGAACTTGTAATACCTAACACTTACAATAACCTTGGAACATATGTTAGTATAGTATAGGTATGGATAAGTTATAAAGAACACAAAGTCAAGAAAATTTTTTCATTCTTAAATTTTATATAATTTTATTTGATTATTTTGGATTTTCAGATTTTATACAAGTGCCCCCCACACTAGAGAACACAATGTCCTCATTGTGAGAGACTTAACTAGAAATAAAAAATGAAAAATGAAAAACAAACAACTAGTCTAAAATTTGAAAAAGAAAAGAGTAAACCTATTTATTATGAAGGAGAATCAGGGGGACTAGGAGTAAATTGACAATTTTATTTTCTAAAAAATGACAGTAATTTTCGAAGCATCAACTTATTACTCTTCTTTAGAATTTTCACGACTTTGTTCATTACTCTAAGTTTCGCTTGGCAATTGTCTAGCTTTTGTTGCATATCCACCTTCCAATCTTCCGGTACTTCTTCTTCTTCATCTTCATCTTCATTCATTTGAGCTTTGCTAGGATGATGTCTAGCAATTGGATCTAATGGGCCAGCGGAAGTGTCCTCATGAGTTGAGCTTAGTTTCCTCGTGCGGTTGGAGTAGGAGTAGAAAGAAAAGATACCATCATTCGCTTGAAGAAGTTCAGTATTTTAAGTAATTCCCATCCATATATCGAAAATACTCACCCAGTTGTTGAATATAGGGAAGTTCTTTTCATGCTCCCATTACAATGGCAGTTATAATTTCGGCCTCCCCAATCTTGTTCCTCATGCTTGTTGAACTTTTCTTCATCTTGTCCCATATGATATCCACGAACTCCACTTTTTGCTTCTTCATTGCACAAGAGAGAACAAACAATCCCTCTTTTAGACCTTCGTGTTCTCCACCCGATAAAATACCAAAGTGGTGAGGTATTTGTGGAGTAGGAGAATACATTCGTCTTTAATCAATTTATTTGGGGAATTTTTGAGATCGAAAATTCGCTTACCCATCAAATCTGCCCAAACTCTATTTTCTTGAAACGAATCCATCATATTTGATGAATTTTGAATTTCGAAACCAAACCAAGTATTCATCATATCCCTTGTGACGGTATATTGATTTCCTCGGTTGCGAAATTGAAATAGCCCTCTTCTTGTTGTCTTCAAAGTCTAATGTCACAAGACATTCCAAAATCCACTCACGATTTTGTGGAAATCGAATCCCCATAAATTTGCTTAATCCAAGATCAGAGATATAGATCCCCATCTGCTAACGGAGGCCCAATGTCTCCAAGAAAACCAAGTCAAGAAAAATCATGCCGGTTATTTCTAATTTGTCTAGAAATTGAAATCTTTTCCCTTCCTCACGTGTCCGGATAGGAAAAGTAAAACTGAATTCTTCTTGATAATTTGGGATTTCTCTTCTTTGGTTAGCTGATTTCTTAATATGAGTCATGATTGTGTTTGAAGTAAAGTTTGAAAAGGTTGTGAATTTTAGAAGAATAGAGATGTTTGTAAAAGAATTAGAACATGAGAAAGACTTGTAGGAAGGCTATGGTGATTATGGGTTCAACCTAGACCTTTATATAGAGTTCTAATAGGTCTCTGATTGGTCAAAATAGTCAATATAGCTTGTTTCTCTTCAAACTATCTGTTAATGGCGGTTTCAGTCATCTATCGCGTGTTAATCACGATCTGCAATGGTCATATTTTTCTCCATGTCACGATCGCGATTTCTTTCAAAATAGGAACAAAAGGTTTTGCTATATAATTTCATGAGCGTGATCTATAGTCGCGATCACGACCTTCTTTAATCCTTCTATTTCTTCAATTTTTAGACTTAGTACCTAGAAAAACTAAGAAGAACAAACATATTAAATATAAATAATAAATATTCACTATTTACATACTTGGAATGATTATGGTGAAGATAGTAATTGAACATCAACGTCTTATTGTTCAAATTTATTTTCGAGATAAGGTTTGCATCTTTGGCCATTGGCTCGAAATATTACTCCATTTTCGGCTTTCAATTCAAATGCTCCATTGTCAAATACCTAAATAACTTCGTAAGGTTCCTTCCAATGAGATTTGAGTTTTCCAGGGAACAAGCGAAGTATGGAATTATATAACAGAACTTTATCTCCAATCTTAAACTTCTTTTCCGGTAGTTTTTCACCGTGCCATCGTTTTATCTTCTCTTTATAGATCCTTACATTTTCATATGATAACAAATGTAGTTCTTCTAACGCATTTAAATCCAACTTTCTTCTTTCACCTGCTTTGTGTAAATCCATATTCAAATTCTTCAAAGCCCATAAAGCCTTATGCCCTAATTCTACTGGTAAATGACAAGCCTTTTCGTAAACCAATTTGTAGGGTGTCATACCAATAGTTGTCTTAAAGGCTATTCTGTAAGCCCATAATGCATCATTTAACTTAGTAGACCAATCCTTCCTAGAATTCGAGATAGTCTTTTCGGGAATCCACTTAATTTCTCGATTAGAAATTTTCCACTTGACCCCTAGTTTGAGGGTGATATGGGGTAGCAACCTTATGATGTAATCCATACTTATGCATAAAGCTTTCAAAAGTCTTATTGATGAAATGTGAACCTTCATCGCTAATTATGGTCCTAGGAACTCCAAATCTACTAAATAATTGCTTAAGAAACTTAGCAACTACTCTCATTCTTACTATATGTGCTAGCCTCAACCCATTTTGAAACATAATCAACTGCAACCAAAATGTAGTTATTACCTTAAGAGTTAGGAAATGCTCCCATGAAATCTATACCCCAAACATCAAGAAGTTCCACTTCTAAGATGTTTTTCAATGGCATCTCATCTCTTCAACTTATGTTTCCTGTTCTCTGACAATTATCACAATTCTAAACAAAATCTCTAGCATCCTTGAACAATGTTGGCCAATAAAACCCACTCTCTAAAACTTTAGTGGTGGTTTTTTCTAGTCCTAAATGTCCTCAATATATGCTATCATGGCAATGACTTAAAACTGAAGAATAGCTAGTATCATCTATACATCTGTGAATAATACTGTCACCACATACCTTAAACAAATAAGGGTCATCCCACAAAAATGATCTAATATCCTTAAGAAATTTCTTCTTACCATTAGTTACTAAATCAGAGGGTAAAGTATGCGTAAACAAATAATTTACAAAGTCAGCATACCATGGACTAACAGTATGTCTAACAGACATAAGATTTTCATCTGGAAAAAAGTTCATCAGTATCACTAGTTTCACCTATAGGTCCCTTATCATCTTCTAAACGAGATAAGTGATGAGCTACGGTATTCTCACTTCCCTTTTTTATCCTTATTTCTAAGTCAAACTCTTGCAAAAGAAGGATCCACCTAATTAATCTAGTTTTGGAATCTTTCTTAGCAAACAAATATCTTAAAGCAGCATGATTTGTATAAACTATTACTTTAGATCTAATCAAATATGATCTAAATTTATCACATGCATATACGACTGCTAATATCTCTTTTTCAGTGGTGGTGTAATTACATTGTGCAGAAGACAAAGTGTGACTCGCATAATAAATTGCATGCAAATTCTTTTCATACCTTTGACCTAATACACAACCAATAGCAACATCACTAGCATCACACATCAATTCAAATGGTAGAGACCAATTTTGTTTCACAATTATGGGTGCCAAAACTAATGCTTGCTTTAATGTGTTAAAGGCTTTTAAACAGTCATCAGAGAAATTTAACTTCACATCTTTAACTAATAAATTAGTTAAAGGTTTAGCTATAACCAAAAAATCCTTAATAAACCTTCTATAAAATCCAGCATGGCCTAGAAATGATCTTACTCCCTTAACATTTTTGGGAGGAGGTAATTTCTCAATAATCTCAGTTTTCGCTATATCTACATGAATTCCCTTCTCATCTGTCTTATGATTTAAAACTATACCTTCATTAATCATAAAATGAAATTTCTCCCAATTCAATACCAAATTAGTTTCCTCACATCTAGCAAGTAGTTTATCTAAATTTTCTAGACATTTCTCAAAAGAATCTCCATATACAGAGAAATCATCCATGAAAACCTCCATAATATCCTCTACATACTAAAAATAGCCGAAACACACCTTTGAAAAGTAACTGGAGCATTGCACAACCCAAAAGGCATTCTTCTATAAGCAAATGTACCAAATGGACATGTAAAAGTGATTTTGTCTTGGCCCTCTGGATTAATATGAATTTGAAAATACCTAGAGAATCCATTAAGAAAATAGTAAAATTCATGACCTGATATCCTTTTTAATATTTGATCTATAAATAGTAAAGGGAAATGGTATTTCCTAGTGGCTGCATTTAATTTTCTGTAATCTATCCAAATTCTCCATCTAGTTGTTGTCCTAGTGGGAACTAAGCTACCCTTTTCATTCTAAACTATAGTAATACCTCCCTTTCCCGGAACACATTGGATAAGACTGACCCATTCACTATTTGAAATCGAATAGATAATTATTGCATCTAGCAACTTAATAATCTCCTTCTTAACAACTTCCTTCATGAGAGGATTCAATCTTCTTTGCCTTTCAATCTTACGTCTACTATCATTCTCCAAATTACTATAATGCATCACTATATTAGGGCTAATCCCTCTAATATCACAAATTTGCCAACCAATACTCCTTATTCTACCCCTTATTATCTCTAATAATGCTCCTTCTTGCAAATTAGATAACTTACTAGAAATGATAATGGGTAAGGTATTGTTACTTCCTAAAATTCCATACTTCAAATGACTAGGCAACTACTTCAACTATACTAAGGGTGGTTTATCTATAAAAGGTGGTATAGGATCATCTTCTCTAACTAATTTTTCAATTTCAAAAGAATATTCTAAATTTTCAAGGGATTCAGATGTTGACTCGTAATGAGATGTAACATGACAAATTTCATCTACGCATGTATTAATTAGGTTATCAATCATGTAATCACCACAAAACATATCCCAATGCATGTTAGTAAACATTTGAGACACAAAATTCAATAACAAACAGATATATAAGTGAAATAAAAGAAAAATATAAAAACGTATCGTAGTCTCCCAGTACTTGATCTTCAAAACACACTTGCCTTCCCCGGTAACGGTGCCAAAAACTTGTTCAACACTTTTCTACTGATAATATAAAAGTTCTAAATATGAACAGGTGTTGTCAGTATCACTTATGAAAAAGAAAAATGATGATAACTGCAAGTATATAGTTGTGATGTAATTTTAAAAGATACCGATCCCACAGGGAAGGAATTTGGTTCTAAGGATCAACTAGAGTTACGGAACAAAAGAAAATAAAATAGGTTGAAGGTTTTGAATGGTAGACTGATGAATGGATAGATTCATGAATAGAATAGAAAAGATGCAAAGCATATAGATTTTCCCTAAGAACAAATATAGAGGAGTAAAATATGCAAAATAATCAAGAATGTTTTATGCACTAGATGACTTCAACAAACTCGGTTCTAGACACCCAAATATCCTATAATTCATCATAGAGAAACACATGAAATGACTTTTTTAAATCTAGGGTAACCAAATTATGACACTTACAAAAACCTGGATAATAATAATACTATGCTTAGTACGGGTCACTCTCACATAGCCATATTTAGCAAGTTACCACTCTAAAAATGTTAGCTCACTAAATAGTGTTATAATCACAGATCCAGTGATTATACACAATCTTGTTAACCTTGAAACTACTCTTAAAGTCAAATTGAAAGCATATAATTTCATTAATATAAGTGATGCAAAATGAAATACTCATTATGACACATTGACACATCATAAACTTCGAATTAGAAAGTATAAGTAGAAAATAAAGGAAACTTGTAAGGTATGCAAGTGAAAGTTAAAGTTGATCAAACCGTATCCACTCTTTAATAGGAGTCATCAATTCCCTCAATTCCTGCGTCTACTTTGAATTCGATCTCAACTTGTACACAACCTCTGTTAAGATGTTATTCCTTGTTAATATTGAACAATTGATTGTTGAAGAACGGAAACTATTATTGATAAGTTCTTTGCAATTACACTCATACAAAAATCACTTGAATTTGTAGAGAAATCTAGTGATTGAAACAAGAATCAAATCACTTATACATTTTTCTCTCTAACACTTTGAACTCAGCGAAATCTATATAACTTAGC
>CATIWQ010164559.1:0-25250 GCA_949673415.1 Euphorbia schlechtendalii | reverse complement strand
TTTGCTTGATATTTTATCAATGACATCACGCATTCTCATAAACATATACATAATGTTTTTAGCACACGTGACACATCATTTCATGAAATTAATTTGGGTATAAATGGATTCCCCATAATAAATTCAAATGATTTGACTCTTGAAAGAAAGTGAGAGATAAATAAATGTACTTAGACAACGCGTGATAGCAATTGCCTCATCATATATGGATGAAACATCAATGGAAAGATCTCCAAGCATGAAACATCCGCTGACTCAACCAAGAGAACGAAGTATGCAAAGATAAAAAAGATCGAAGCTAGAATAAGGCCATAATGTCAACCAAGCAAGTTGGGACCAAACAAATGATACAATGCCATAAAGAAGGAGTCAGGTTGTTGAACATGTCAACAACTCCATCACAACCATTCATGAGACCAAATAACTGGCCTAAGGCCACAAAGAAGGAGTCAGATCGTTGAACACGTCAACAACTCCATCACCACCGGTGCAATAACACAAAGAATGAGTCAGATAGTTGAACACATCAACAACACGGATACCACCATTCATGGGATGATCAAATAAAAAACTAAAGATAAAAAGGAGTAAGACCATTGAATACGTCAACAGTTCCTTCACACAGGTTGCTACTATTTGTAGGGTAATCATCGCACCATCAAAGGAAACGTCGATGATCAAGACCCATCATCACATACACGTCAAGCTAGCAAAGCAGCGCGTGCACCAACCAATCGATCAGAAATGTTGAACGAAATAACGAATGAAGTCGTGGACATGGGTGGTGACTGGTCTACCATATCTACCAAGTCTTACACAATTGCTATCAAGCATAGGTGAAAGAAATAAATCGATGAAAAGCAGTACGAATAAAAAATAAATTTGTATTTAGCCTGTTAATTAACACTCGATTAGTTGAGCAAAAATTAGGGCTTCTTTTCAAAATAGAAAAAAAGTCCACTGAGTTGAAAACCCGAAAAGGGTGGCTCAGGCAAAACTTAGGACATCGAGAGAAATACATTGGTTAGAAAACTTGAAAGGGCTAATTGATGGCAGGAGTCAAATCATTTAAAACATTTATACCCTTGTTAAGTTCATCAATGAATTGTCATTTTTGCTGAATCTTTATGGATATGTTTATTTTGATTACTTTCATGCCAATGGTAGAATGTCGCAAGTAAACATCAAAAATAAAAAAAAATATATAATAAAGAAAAATGAGTCTGCTGGATTGAAAACCTGAAAGGGCGGTCCAGGCAAAAATTAGGACAAGGTTCAATAGATTGAAAACCCGCAAGGGCGATTTATGCAGAAATTAGAACCAATATCAAGTTCATCATCTCCTCCTCAGAACGGTATGAGGCATCATATACCTTCAACACTTCAAGCAAACGACTTCCAAGCGATCATCGCCGACACAACGCGGGATCAATAACCCATTCAGAGTTTCCTCAAACTAGATTCAAGCTCAGAACTTGAATCTAATACAACGAACCCATGGCCATCGTTTTGAGGGAGTCGTCTATGGAATCCTTAACGAGACAAAACCTAGGGGTAATCACGCACCAGCACGAGAGAATGCTCTTTAATGAATAAAGCCCACGATGCCTACATACATCATATGATAAATATTGTTCATGCATAAAAACATGCATACATTACATTCACATCATGACATTTTTAGGTAAAGAAGATGCCGAACTAGGGCAACATTATCCCGATAAACAAGAACCTCCACATAAGGAACCTACAAACAAAACGATAACCCACTCAAGCCTAAAGTTAATATTGCAATGAAAGCCTCCTAAAATAACAGAGCAATTTCCGGGACATCCCCGAATTTCCATTAAACTTATTTATTCCTCATGTTTTAATTTTTGATTGAATGGGTAAAAATTTTTGCTTCGCATAAACTCAATTAAATAATTAAAATATTCATCATAAAATGTATTAACATTATCTTTTTTTTTTCTGACTTGTCACAGTAAGCAAGTCAACATCCTATTAAGGAAATATAACCGAAGAAGGAAACGGTTATCTCGATGGCTGAAGAATGAAATAGTCTCATTTATCAACTGAAGAATGAAACGGTTGCCAACCACTAAAGGGATGTCGTAGAAGGAAATGGTTGACCCGCCCACAAGGGGCACCAAGTACCTAAGGGATTCTGAAGAAAGAAACGGACAACCCGATGAAGATACAGCACCAGAAAGGAAGGCTTATGTTATCATCAATTGGGAACAAGAAGTCACCAACCACACTGGTCAGGTATTCTCTATCCCTACGCTCTTTTCATGTGATTATACTAGTTATACAACCAGCAATAATCACACGAGGGGTAGCTGTGAGCATGAGATTTTGTACCTGTTCACGCGTTCAATGATGATGGCTATTCAGGATATTTATCCTCGAATCACATGATTTTCTATCGTCCAATGATCTTCAAATGGGAGTCTTCCTTGTCGCTGAATTTAAAAGGATTTTAATTCAAAAATTAACTAAAAAATATAAAAAATACATAAAAAAATTCGAAAACGCCACCGAAAACCAGATCCGGAGCCTGCCTCACCGATATTTGGCAAGGCACGGCTCGCTAGAAGGCCTGGCGAACCTTGTTAAGGACCAAGCGAAGCACAGCAGAGATCTAGCGAACCTCGCCAAGGGTCTGGCGAACCTCACCAGACCCATTGGCGAGGTAAGCCTCGCCAAATTAGCGACGCTCGCCAAACTGGTTAGCGAGGCTGGCCTCGCCAAAAGGGTTGGCGAGGTCGCCAAACTTTTTGGGGACCCCGCCAAACTCTTTTACCTTTTTTGGATTTTTCGGGATTTTTTCTATAAATAGTCGGACATTTTTGGATTGAAGGGGGCTTGAAAATTTAGAGAAAATTTTCTTTCAGATAAAAAAACACAAACAAATACTACTAATATTTTCTTGGATCCAAAACACTTTTGGATCCCAAATCTCTTCATCTTTTAATCAAATTTCTTCACTATTTCTTCTTAAATTCTCAGATATTCTCGGGTCTAAAACAAATTTAGAACCCGAGTCTGACTATCTTTTGGATAAATAAACACGTATTTTCCAATTAAAATACAATTACATCAAAACGAATGAGGAAAGCTCTCGGGGATCGAAAGGATACGTCGAAGTGGATTCATACCGCAAGGGTAAGCCTCTGAGTTCTTAGAACTACGAATTCCGAGCTCATCATCTGCTTCATCTCTTTCTGATTTTTTTTATTTGTGAACCTAGGAATTACTTTATTTGTTATTGTAAATGTTGTAATAATTCTCTTCATCTCAATCTTCTATTTTATTTCTTTTTAATTTTTATGTTAGAATACCCCAACAAAGGGAATTAAAATTATTCCCGGATAACAGACCTCACTTTATGCCATGCATCATTTTCACTAATAAAATTGATCAACATACGTGTAAATAAAAATGAACTATTTTTATTTAAAATAACAACTTTAAACCATCGATGTTTTAATTAGGCCACATGGGCCTTGCTAAAATCAAATCGAACATATGTGATATCCCCTATGCTAACCTTTGTGGATGCAAGTTAGATGTATGTTTAGGATTTTAATTTTCCTTCAGGTATCGCAATTTCATTTTTTTGGAAATGTAATTAATAGGTTAGCGGGCGGTTGCATCCCCCGATTTTTGGAAGCCTTGTAATCTTTATTTTTCTCATTTATTTTCCGCATTTACTTACTGCTTTGTGGATGGTTTATTATTTCACCTTGTGGATGATTTATTATTTTACAATACGTGAATCTTGCATATAAAGTCTAAAAACGACCAAAGCGCGAATATGCGTAACTAAGAAAATACGATTTTCTGTACATGTAATATAATGTGATCACTTAAGAAATAAGCAACTTATCCCAGACCTGAATCTCTGTGTCTTAGTAGGCCATCCCCCGGACGTTAAGCCTCACAAGACTCTAATTCCTGGAAAGAGCTAATCCAGGTGACGACTCCACACTAAGAGATGGAGGATTCGGGTTCAAACCGATCTAAAACATTTTTCACTTTCTCTTTCAACCTTTTTCCTAGGTCTCCAACCCGGTGCACTTTTTTAAACACCCCGGTAGACCGCGCCTATGAAATCCCACACTCTCGGCCCACCTCTCCCTATCGCTTGCTCACAATTCCTATACTAACATAACAAGTGAAGTGGGGATTTCATTTTCCTATGGATGATGGGATGGTGGATGTGGTGAGGGAGTTTACATTGTGCCTTGGGCAGCTTCATCCAAATGTGTAGATTACCTTGGCCATGCTGGCGAGGATGTGCCATGACCTAAGGATTTATGCTAACTGGGCCAGTCTTCCATTGTTTTTTCAGCCCAAGACCAGGCATGTCGGTTCCTTGGTGTATTGGGGAAGTACTCGAGAGCAAACTTCAAAGCTATTGGGAAAATAATATCACGCGAGGGATCTTAAAGACATGTGGTACTAGATATTCCCTCTTCCCAAGGCCATTGAGGAGGGTGCGACGAACCCACTTAAAGATGGAAAATTTCCTTTTCATCATGCTTGGAACCGGGACCCCGAGAATTCTCGAACTTGGAGGAGGGTGGTGGACTTGAACGCCCAAGAATAGAGAGAGGCTGACATTGTGCATCGGATTCGCCCCGATATTCATTGGTGAGTTGCTGAATTTTTGTTGGGCTGTGAGGATGGGCTGTTTTGTTGGATGGACAACGGGGTGATTATATACACTGATCTGATTCCCGAGGATGGTGAGGTTTTCTACGACTAATATATTTTTCTTTTTTATTTATAGGTATGGGATGTAATAAGTGGAAACCTAAAATAATTCCTGCAGCTGTGACGGCACGAGCTTAAGCTTCTAGGGAAGCGACCCTTGCGAGCAATGCTAATAGGGCAGTGAGTGGCCCTAGCATCAGCGCGGGCATTGTAGTGGCGTCAATTGCGTCGAGGGTGGAGGAGCCGGCAGCTAGTGGTTGGGCTCAACAGCTGCTTAACGAAGGGATTCTGGATCCCTTGGCCATGCATCAAAAGGTTGAGTAGGAGGATATCATCATTATCGACTCTACTCCAAAGGGGTTGAAATTCAAGAGAGGGGGTAAAGGAGGCCCCGAGGTGAGGTGGATGAGGCTAGGAAGATGAGTAAGGCCGGGAAGGGCCTCATCAGCATAGAGGATCAGGTGCAATGGGCAAGGATCGATCCGCCGTTGATGAGTTCCGTTATTGATGTGTTGTGTGTTTTTTACTTTTCTTTGTTGAATACTATTATTATCTTTGCTTGAATTTGGCATTTTCCTGTTGTAGTTATAGCGCAAGGTGCATGGGGAGTAGTGCCACTGGTTAAACCAGAGGTAGTTAGTGAATTGGGGCGGTTAACGGAGCTGCCCCATGAAGATGCCCATTTCGGCGAGATGAGCCCTGCTGAGCTAGCGGCATATGTTGAGCAGCAGGCACTCCTTGTAAGTTTTTTATCCCCTTTTTATTTTACGTTGCATCTTTTTGTCTTCTCCTCCTTTTCTACATTTCTCTTTTATTAATCGTTGGATTACTGAAGGCCTTTTCACCGCGCATCGGATGGCAAAGGCCCTAACTATGGCTCAACAAGAGGTTGAGGGCACGTATGCAGAATCTCAAGGGAGCGCCAAGAAGTTGAAGGAGGTGCAAAAGGGGAGGGGTATGTTGGCTGAGGTGGAGGAAGCTGCATGAAAGATGGGGGAGACGAGAAAAAAGCAGGAGGATGAACTTGTGCAAACTCGCAAGGATTTAGAATTTTTTTGAGAATAAGCGCAAGGAGCTTATATCCACCATGCGAGGCCTTGAGGAGAAGCAAAATACGACATTGGCCAAAATTAAGTCCGTTGCTAAGGTTGAGGAGAAGAGGCTGAAGGGTCTATTGAGAAGGTGAAGGCTAAGGTGGTTCGGATAGAGGGGGAGAAGGCTGAAGCCATGGCAGCCAAGGAGAGGACGGACAAGGGCCTGGACTTCTAGTGCAAGTACAATGAAGGAAAGGGGGCCGCACTGCAAGACCTTCAATAGAAGTACGATCGTCACAGGGCTAAGTATAAGTTGAAGGTCAAGCAAACTCGCTAAGACTGGTGGGACGATCACCTCAGCTATCACACCGCCTTCCTTTGTGTAGTGCGTGTGAAGTTCCCAGAGGTCAACATTGATGATCTTACCCAGCTGCTCCACCGGATGAGAACCTAGGCCGTTCAGAGGAGGATGAGAGGATTTTTGGCCCACCTGTCACTGAGCCCTCCTATTCGAATGTATCTTTGGTGGCCATGGAGGAGGATGAGGAGGTGCGATCTTAAGCTTGGCTGATTTTATATTTCTTTGAATTTTAGTTTTATTTGGAACAATAAATTTTAAGGCTATCGGGTCATGTATGTGGGCTTGTAATATTTACACAATCTTTATATATGTAGATGACTACCTTACTTGATTTTGCATCATGTGTATTCATTTGCTTATTTATACATCTTGTCCTTATGCTCATAACGTTTTCACTAAGTTGGCTTGGGCCTGTCTTTTATGTATATGTTGCTAATCTGGTCATTTCAGCAGCGTTGCTAGTTAAGGTAGCCAATTTTTAACTTGTTATCTTGCTTGTGTTGTGTTGTACCGAAGTGACTTGTTGAGGTTTTGGGTGAGGCCTTGATTAAGTTGCGTTATCCTGCGTTGAGTGTGAGAGTCACTTTAAATTCCTTAGTTGTTTATGTTTTAGGGACTCTGGCTCGTGGCTGTCTTCCATGCCTTAATTAAATGGTGGGGATTGTTAGGTTTTTATTTTTTAGAGCGTAATAGCGTCTAGGGGATCGCTAGGGATCATGGCCTACGGGTTACCTTAATGCTTTAATTTCAAGGCATAAAAGCATCGAGGGAATTGCTAGGGATCGCGGCATGCGAGCTTCCTTAATGCTTTAATTTCAAGGCATAATAGCCCTGAGGGGATCACGGCCTATGGGCTAACTTAGTGCTTTAATTTAAAGCATAATAGTGTCGAGGGGATAGCTAGGGATCGCGACCTGCAGGCTACCTTAGTGCTTTAATTTCAAAGCATAATAGCACTGAGGGGATCGTTAGGGATCGTAGCCTGCGGGCTACCCTAGTGCTTTAATTTAAAAGCATAATAGCACCGAGGGGATCGCGGCCTGCGGGTTGCGTTAGTTGTCGTTGTATATAAATTTGTTGAACATATGGAAGATTTTCACAAGGTAACTAAAAGATGGTTCAGATCCAAAAATGTACAAGTCAAAAACATACACAGATTATAAATCATTCATTCCCCAGGGTAGAATTTTTGCAAGGAGGATATGTTCCATATTCGCGATAAGATTTTTCCCCGTCATGGTTGATAGTTTGTATGTGCTGTGGCCTATTCTTTCTATGATTTTGAAGGGGCCTTCCCATTTTATGTCGAGCTTCCCTCGCCCCTCTTTGGCCTAGGAGTCCTTAGTATTGCGAAGGACTAGCTCTCCCTCTTGGAAGGAGCGTGGTTTTACTTTCTTATTTCGTACGAGGGCTATTCGTCGTTTGTATTCCATCATTCGCATAAGGGCATACCCTCTTCTTTCTTTGAGGTAGTCTAAATTATACCAAAGGAGGTCTTCATTAGAGGCTCATTCGATGTAATTGGCCACTCGTACGCTGGGCGTGCCCATGTCCATTGGAACAACGACTTCTATTCCATAAGTTAGGAGGAAAGGGGTCTCGCCCGTTACTATTCACGGGGTGGTCCTATATGACCAAAGGACGTTGTTTAGCTCTTCTAGCCATGCTGATGCTTGGTCTTGCACTCTAGTTTTCAATCCCTCTAATATGGTTCTATTTGTAACCTCCATCATGCCGTTCATTTGAGGATGAGAGATGCTAGAGAAGCAAAGTTTTATCTTGAACCGATGGTAGAAGCATCTAAAGGCATGGCAGTTGAACTGGGTCCCATTGTTCGCTATTATCGTGTGCATGATTCTGAAACATGACATGGTATTTTTGCTGAAGAAAGAGGATACCTGTTTTGGCGTTATGGATGACAATGCTTCGGCCTCCACCCACTTTGTGAAGATGTCGACTGCTACGATAACCCAATGCTTCTACTGTTTGGCCCTCAACAATGGGCCGATGAAGTCAACACCCCATAAGGCAAATGGCCATGCTGCTTGTATGATGGATCAAGGACCCGAGGGTGCCGAGGCGATTTTGGCATAGGCTTGGCATGACTTACATGATTGTACCAAAGTCTTACTGTCAAGCTAAATTGTCGACCAATAGAACCCTTGGAGCTTGGTCTTTCTTACCATCACATCCTTCTTCTAGTTCTCGCCGCAGAGCCCTTTGTGTACCTCCCTCAGGATGTGATTAGAATTGATACACCCTACGCATTTCAGCCAAGGGTGGGTGATGGACTTGTGATATAGTTGCTCCCCGATTACGACGCATCTAAATGATTTTTGCACTATTCTCTGTGCCTCACCCTCATCTTCCGGTAAAAGGTTACCCATGAGGTATTTTAAAATAGGTGCGAACCATTCCTCGGCCACGTCAATTTGCATTATTTCTATCATGGTCACACTTGGCATTCCTATTCTTAATTGGATGCACAACAACAATATCTTTGTTTCTTCGTTGGACACCCCCTTGGTTAATCTATCAGCTTCCGCATTGAGAACCCACGGGATTTGCGTGATGGTCATTTCTATCCTTTCAACGCGGATTTCCTTGATAAGTGTTAATATTTTAGAGAGGTACTACCTCATGGTACCGCTCTTGGCCTTATATTCGCCATCGAATTGCTTTACCACTAGGCCTGAATCATTGGATATGCTTATGCGCTCGGGTTTGAAGGCCTTAATGATCTCTAGCCCAAAGATCAACGCTTCATATTTTATTGCATTGTTAGAGGCGCTGAAGTTTAATCTCGTTGTTTGCCTAATAGCTATGCCTCTCAGCCCCCGAATGAAAATTCCTATGCTCGTAGCTGTGCAGTTGGAATTTCCATCTATGAACATCTGCCACCTTTCCTAGGGAGCTTCTTGTGGTGGGGGTGCCTCCTGGACAAAGTCGGCTAATACATGTACCTTCATTGCCTCCCTAGCTCAAAATGGATGTCAAACTCGGTGAGTTTGATGGACCATTCGGCTAGATGGCCAGAGGAGTCGGGCCGTTGTTGTGTCTTTCTTAATGGTAAATTGGTTCCTACGATAATTATGTGGGCTTGGAAGTAGTGGCGCCATTTTTGGGAAGCCAACACTACGGTAAACGCCATCTTTTCCATCCTGCCATATCTTGTTTCCGCTCCCTTCAAGACTCGGCTTCTGTAATAGATCGGAAATTGGTCACTTCCCACTTCTCTGACAAGGACCATGCCTAAGGCATCTATTAATGGGCTCAAATACAGGTAGAGTGGTTGGCCGGGGATGGGTTGGTTGAGCAAAGGTGGGGAAACAAGGCTTTTATGTCTGCAAGTGCCTGACTGTAGTCCTGCCCCCCATACAAATTTTTTTATCCTTTAATACTTTGAAGAAGGGAATGCAGCATCAGGCGGTGCATGAGACGAACCTACCCAGGGCATTAGGTTTCCCGTTGAGCCTTTGAACTGTAGTCCTGCCCCCCATACAAAAGCCTTTGAACGCTTTTGGGTTCACTTAGCTCCAGCACTGCCTTAATTTTATCAGGATTGGCCTCTATGCCTCTTTATGAAATGAGGTACCCCAAAAATTTTCCTCCTGTCACGTTGAATGCGCATTTCTCAGGATTGAGTTTCAATTGGTACTGCTCCAGGAGTGACAACACCTTTACTAGGCCCCCCGCGTGCTCTTTTTTAGTTTTTCTATGCACTATCATATCGTCAACATACAACTCTACCTCCTTCCCAATCATGTCCCTGAAAATATCATTTACCATGCATTGCTAGGTTGCCCCGGCATTTTTGAGATCAAAGCGCAAGACATTATAGCGGTAGATTCCTTCGTGAGTTGTAAATGAGGTATTCTCCTTGTCCTCTTCAGCTATAGGTATTTGGTTGTAGCCCGATGCAGCGTCTAGCATCGAATAAATGGCGTACTCGGTTATTGAATCCATGAGCATGTGGATGCTGGGGGAGGGGTTAGTTATCCTTTGGGCAGGCTTTGTTCAAGTCTGTAAAGTCAACACATCCTGAATTTTCTATTTGCTTTCTTAACTAAGAAGATGTTAGCTATCCATTCGGGGTACCGAACTGCCTTAATGTGCCCCACCTTCAGTAATCTAGAAATCTCTGCAAATAAGGCTTTTTACCTGTCCGATGCGTGGTTTCTGCACTTTTGCTTGACAGGCTTGGTGCTAGGCATCACGTTTAGCCTATACTCCGCGACCCCGGGGCTGACCCCAGTTAGATCTTCTACCGCCCACACAAACGCTTGGGTTCGGGCGTGCAAGATTGCCAAGATTTCCTCTCTTGTCTCTTCTTTCAAAGCTTCAAACATCTGCACCTGCTTTCCTTCTTCCAAAGTGACAGCCACCATGACGTCGGCTGGCTCAGTGTTGCACTTTTCGTACCCTCTTCTACTGCTATTGGCTCGACCTTGAGGGACATTAGATATGTCTCTTGAGCGACCTACAGATTTCCTCTTACTATTGTTATTCCCTGGTGGTGGGGATTTAAAGTGTGAGGTACCAGAGGTTAATGACTCCCTCTAACCCGATGATGAGTGGGCGACCAAGGATTATGTTGTATGCCAAGGGGATGTCTACTATTAAGAACTCTTCCCTTGATTTCCATCTGGGACCGTCCTCTCCCAACAAGACGGAGAGGTTGGTCGACCCACAAACAAGCACGACGTGGCCTCCCAACCCAATCAGTGGGGTTTAATGAATAGCCAAGTGGTTTGAGTTTCCTCCAATGGCATCGAAGACCTTTCATGTCATGACATTCACAGAGATTCCTGTATCCACTAGGGTTAGCCTGACCTGAAAACCCTCTACCATTATTTTGATCACCAAGGAATCGTTGTGCGGGAATGGCCTACACTATTGTGAAAAGGAATAGCATGCTTTGTCCTTCCTGTCCGTATTTTCTTAATTGAAAGTGGTTTCCCTCTTTCTTTTTTTCTGGGTTATACCACCGGCAATGACATGTGTCACTCCTCGAGGGGTAGGCTCATCAGCTCTACGACGAGGCTGTTGATAGCCATGCTCAGCCTAACGCAGCTCCTCCTACCAAGGGGGCCTCCTTCCCTCATTGCGGAGATGATCCTTCGACGGGTATTGCAGGAATCTATCGATTTGCCCCTCCGTCACTTTTTTATTCAGCTCCTTGGCCAGTTCTCGGCAGTCTTCGGTCATTCACTTTTGTAGAACTCACAATAGGTACCTGGTTTTCCCTTGTACTTAATTTTAGAGGGGTATCTAATTTCTTCCCCATTCTTTTCGATCCACATCAAAACCTCTTTACTCTTAGCATTCAAGGGAGCGAAAGTCTCGAAGTCATGTCAATGTCCCTCAATTAGGAAAATAGGTCACCGATTTTGGTCTCTCTTGCCAATGTCCCTTCACTTCGCTGGCTCCTCTCTAACAGCCACTTCCATTTGTTTGGTATTCCTCTTATGCATCTCCCAGTGCACCCACTTTTGAGCCTTTTGCATCAGCATGGAAAAAGTAGTTATCCTCTTGGTTGAGATGTCTTTTGCCAGGTCCGCGCTGCGATAATTCCTTACAAGCGCCTCAGCAACCACATCAATGTTGCAGTCCCTAATTTCCAAGGCTAACTTTTGGAACCTTTCCACGAAGTCAACCAGAGACTCGTCCGCCTTCTACCGAACCATCTTCAAATCTTGCACCTGCTAGGAGGAATAGACGTGATGAAGTAGAGGGTGAAACTTTTTTCCATCATGTCGAAGCTTGTTATAGACCTGGGATTCAAGCTTTTGAATAAATGAGTTGCAAGAGCAATCAACGTAGTCGAGAACAGTTTTCACATCATGGCGTTGGTTGAATCGGAGGCTTCCATGCATTGGCAGTAGTAACGGATATGGGTTGTGGGGTCACCTATCCCCGAGTATTCCCGTAAACATGGTTGCTTGAACCCTTTAAAAAACTTCTCCATGCGGATGAGTGGGCAATAAGGCGAGGCCGTGCTAGCGATATCGGACATAGCTACCGCGATACCCCTCTCTACGAATAGAGTGTCGATTCTTCTAGCGATCGCTGTGTCTAGGTTCTCTCGGCACGGAAGAAATTCGTCGAACCTCCTTCGCCCTGATTCTACTGAGCTGTCTGTGCTGGCACATGCCCTCAGCTCCCTCCGCCGGCTATCACGCGCGGGGCTCCTACTGCCTCGTCTCGAGCAACTTTTCTCTCTAGGCTCAGGAGAGTTTACCCTGGCCTTTCTTTTATCCGTGATGATTTACCATTCCTCCGTGGTTAGTGATCGGTTATAAGTGTAACAAGAGCGACAATGGCTTGGCTCGGACCGAGAGTTTTCCATCGAAAAATGCGCTTCTAGCCTTGCCGAGGACTTTTCTCCATAGAGTCTCCAGAACATCTCTTGCTCTTCTTTACGGATGTGCAAGATTTCGTTTATCATGTTTTGCATGAGGGTCGTGGCTGCGTTCTGCTATTCTCCTTGGTTGATTAGCATAGCCATTACGTCTTTCTCCGTAACTTTTCTTTTCCTCCTATCTTTGAGTGTTTCCTACCCGGTAGGGGTAAACTCTTCTGCCATTTGCGATGCTGGGTTCCGGGCTGCTGCTCCAAAAGTTCCCACCTTGGGACCAAGTTCCAGTGTATCCAGGAAAAGGATGGTTTACGGGACTTAGGGGGGCCTGTTCGGATTGCTCGGGGGAGTAGTCATAGGAGTTTTGGTTCGATCCACGCTCTTCACACCAATTTGGTATCAACATGAGGCACCACAGGAGCAAGCACGGACTTCAGCATCTTCGGTCTAATCCTGCAAAATAAGTCCTCGGTCGAAAGATTTCCGGTGAAGACCCTCCGATGCTAAAGTAAATTTAAGCAGAGTGAAAGGTGGTGATAATTAAGTGTAACCGTTACCCGTATTATGGGAGGAGAACTTGCTATTTATAGTGGTTGAAGTGATGATGATGAGTGGGCCCTACCTAAAAAGCCTCACACAAGTCGCAAGCCGTCCAAGGGTCGTTTCACTGCTGGAGCATTAAATGATCCCCATCATTTTGGCAGTGTTGCATTTAATGCGACAGAGGAGAGAGAGTTAGTGGAGGGGATAGGCATGTGTATTTGTTGAGGTATCAATGGCGCTATGGGTTGAGCCGAACGAAGTAGCTTCGGCTGGGAGATTCCTTCAACGTTGCGTGCCAGGCTGAAGGGGGGTCACCACCATGCGACCTTTTGTTGGTTTATGTATTCACGATCTTGAAGTGCCACTGTTGTCTCAAAGTGAAGCAAAATGGGTGGTTTGGCATCTTGTTGATGGGGTGACATGGCGTGTGGGCCCTGTTATCAACAATTAACGTAAAGCAATACTTTGCAACCTTTAAATGCAACTTCGGAAAGAATTACTACAGCATTGAGATCGAGTTTTTGCCATATATCCGTTGTATGTGCTCCTTGGTTATCTACTGGTTTCATAAAGTTTTGATTGGTCCTTCTTTCCCATACATTGGTAACCTAAAAAAGATAGCAAGTAATGCTTTATGTTGAAATAAATGGTTTCAGGCTTCACTTTCAGTTGTTGGATTCATGGTATCTGAGTAAAAAAAAATAGAAAACCGAATCGGAACCAAAGTGAATTGAATGAATTCATTAGGTTTTTGGTTTTATATATTCTTTGTCATTGGTTTCGATTCCGTTTAGTGAATAAAATTAAATTAATTTTATTCATGATCAATTACATTTAATACTTGAAAATTAATATTTTTTTTTAAATTAACAATGAATTATATATGTTAAAAGTTATTTATGTTGATTTTTAGTCATATTATATTTAAAATTTATATTTTTAAAAATAAAAAAATCAAATTATATATATAATAGTATATTGATTCAAAATTGCACCGAATTGAAACCGAATCTAAAAAATTCGATTCTCTTCAAACCTAACTAGAAATATTTCCTTTAGGTTTTCTATTCTCATATATTTCCTTTAAATGATTTGCCTGGGTTCGGTTTTTAAACTAAATCGAATTTTTCCCATCACTAGTTCATAGCACCGCCAGTTAGATTAGAGTTTAGAGATGCTTGCATCTAATTCTTCCTGGAGAAACTCCCATCGTTACTCCAAGAGAATGTATGTTGTTCTTCTTTAAGAACTTTGCATATGTCATTCTTTATTTGGCCATCTAGGTGTTTGGCTATCTTCACTTGCCTTTCCGAGAAGATCATGTACATTTCCAAGTCACCGAGTGGCCCGGCCTTATCATCTTTCTTTAACTCATTGCCTTTTGACTCGGTCTTAAACGAGGTTAAGTATGTTTCATGAGCCACCTGGGGGTTACCCACAACGATGGGGATTTCATCCACGATGAATTATACTTTTGCTCTCTGTCCCCTTGTTCGACATTTAAGCTCATTTATCCTAGTGTAAGGATCGTGTGGCTACTCAGCCCTATGAGTGGCGAGTAACTAGAGAACATGTGGTTTTCCACGATATGCAGTTGTGTTAGGGCTTGTCTAGTGATTAGGTTGACTAAGCTGCCAGTGTCTACTATGACTCGTCTGATCATGTAGCCCTCAATGTCAGCTTCTATCATGAGTGGGTCAGGCCTTGGTCTTTTGGCCATGTTGTGCTTGGCGAAGAGGTCATCTTCCTTGGTGTCTAACCTTTTATCTGTTTGCCTAGATCATTTTGACGATGTCTGCCCGCCGCCTATCATGAGGACCATGCCTTTTTTTTCACTGCTTGGGGACCTTTTATCCTCTCGGTCTCTCTTGTCATCATCATTTTACCGCTTGGTAATGCCTTTAACAAACTACTCCAATTTGCCTTCTTTGATGAGGTGGTGGACTTCATCGACTAGGACTTGACAATTTTCTGTGTGGTGGCCTTTGGCCTTATGGAATGCACAGTACTTGCTCATGTCTCACCCCAGTTAGGACTCGGTGGTTACCCGTGGGTAACGGAGGCTTCTCTTATTGCCACCTTTCTGAATGGCAACTAGGATGTTACTTAAGGGTGCTTTTAGGGATGACCTTCCTCTTGGGATGGGGCTGATGTAATCCTTTCTAGTTGATGTTGTTCTTGGGTTACTACCCCTTCGCCGTTTAGATCTCTGGTCTTCAAACATAGGGTGGTTGTTAGCCGATTGGGACGGTTGGTTTTCTCTAGGACATTGCATCTCGTCTATTTTAATGTGTCCCTTTGCAATGTTCATCATCTGCTGGAGGTTGGTCAGGTTTCTTTGAATGATTTATGCCCTTAGTCATTCACTAGGGGTCCCTCTGATCATGGTTTCCTTTACCGTGCTAAAGTCAATGTTTCGTACTTAAAGGCAAGCACGATTGAATCGTTCGATATAGGTTCGCAGTGATTCGCTATGCCCTTGCTTTACGTCGTGAAGTGTTCACGATGATGTCCCGGTTGGTATGGAGCCAATGAATTGGGTGCAGAGTTTTTGTTGGAGTACTTCCCAATTGTTTATGGAGCCGGATGGCAGTGCGTCGAACCAGTAGGCAGTCAGATCGAATTAAGGTGTTCTAGAAGTAACGACATGCATGAGCTTCAGAGACGTGTGCCATGACCATTTTATTTTTGAACGTTTTTACGTGAGTTCGAGGGTCCGTGTCATCGCTGTAGTTGTCAAAATGAGGAATTTTGATGTATGGGTTGAGCGGTTCATTTTGTATCTTGGTGCTGAATGGAGAGTAAGATGTTGTTAGAAGGGGTTCGTGTATGGTTACTGCAAAGTGGTTTAGTTCTTCTTTAAACATCTTTATCAACTCCGGATCATTGAGGTAACTTTTCTCTTCTTGCCCATGCGTTGATGAGATAGATGGGATGGGGGTGGGGGTGCCGAGTAATGGAGAGGTGGAGGTGGTACTCCTTCATTATACCATGATTGGTGGTAAGCCGGGTGGATTATTCCGTTGGACGGGGTGAACAGGGGCTGGCTAAGTAGTGGCTACTAGGAGGTGTCAGGACTTTTGACGAGTCCCATTAATTCTGCCCATGAAAGGGCTGAGGGTTTGCCATCACCCGGCCTCGTTATTTTTGGAGGCAGGTTATTGATTTGTCACTGTTGTAAAGGAGTTGAGAAGACGGGTGACCTCTATGGGTGAGTGGTGAAAGTCGGTGGATGGAACAATCCGGGCGTTGAGAACAGATTGGGTAGTTGTTACTGTTGTGGCCGGATGGGCGGGTATCACGGCGAGGGGTAACTGCTTACGCTGTTGTTGTAAGCTTCGCTGAGCATGAGGCCGACCATTAGTGTGCCGTTTGAGCCACTCATCTGATGTTGATCTTCCGGAGTCATCTGGTATTTTTGCACCACGCTCTCGAAGAAAGTGATGTTGTTGGTAATTGGTGGGGTGTGGATTTTGGAGTGTGACGTGTTTTTGGGATGACATGGTCGTCGTGGTTGATGCCACCGTGGTGGAAGTGGTGGTAAGTTGTGTTTCTCCACTTCCTATGTTAGGGATTTTGCTGGCCATGGTTGGCGTGCTTGATGTTCGTTCGCTAGAACAAAAATTTTGAATTTTTGTAGAACAAAAATTTTCTTTAGCTCCACGCTCACCGCACCACTGAAAGATTGGTGTGAGAAGGTGTCTCTCACGTGCCTATCTTCATAACGTTGATCTGGTATAGTCCTCCTTATACAGTGGTTGGAACCTGCAAGACAGGGGGTGACTAAGGGGGACAAACCGTGTGACCGGCGTAGCCTCTTCGATGCTTAAGTTACCAACGGAATTAAGAGAGGAGGCAGAAAGTAAATAATTAAGAGTGTAAGAACCATGTACCTCTATAATGTGATGGATGCTGCATATATATAGGAGGTGGATGAGTCCAAGTAGTGATGGAGTCAATATCTGTCACTAGTGGCTTACTCCTACATGAAGTGTGTTTCTTGAATGAAGAAGTAGAGCCCAACTAAGACTGAATCTTTAGTTGATTGGATAAACATGAGAGATGACCTATCATCTTTTCCTGGAGGGAGACTTTCTTCTTTGACCAGTCCATACAGTAGGACGGGTGGCCACGCGGTGACTCTTTCGTGATGATCACGCGTATAGGTATACTATACCGGGTTATCACATATTTTATTATCATTTTAAGTCTTCATTCAAATGAGTTTTAGTTAAAATATCTAGACTAAAGATATCAATAGTTTATTTAACATGTACTATTTTACTTCTATTTTATAACTTTGAACTAGGTTGTTCATATGTTGATTCAGATGAATAAACGAAAAACAATATAAAAACTGAAAGAGTGAATAAACCTAACTGAATTTTATGGTTCGGTTCTTTGTTTCATTTTATATTTTAGTAATGTCTTTCTATAGTAATTGTAATTTAATATAATATGTTTATATTTTTTGAAAAAATAATTATTTAGCAGACATTATTATGTTACTATAACGCATACATTTTACAAATAAAAAGAATGCAACCGAAGAAACTGTGGTGATGATACTTTTTAAAAAAATTATTAGATTAAAACATAATATTATGTATAATTAATATTTTAAGATGTAATTTATTTAGTAGTTATGGTTTTTTTTGTCAATTATTCATACGAATTGAAACTGGACCGGTCTAATAAACTGAAGATTTATGAAATTTATAACTAAAATCTAACTATTTAGACTAAAATTTGAACCAAATAAACTAAATTGCATCGATTCAATTGATTAGATTTGGTTCTTGAACACCCCTACTCATAACTTTGACCTTGATCAATAAAATTATACGATATTATCTATAAATATATAACGGAAATTGAATCTAAAAATTGCTTATTGGTTCCAATTTTGTAGGAAAAACAACAAAAAATTCAACACAAAAGCATGTCACATCCTTCACAAAATAGCCACCTAAGCTTGGTTAAAAAAGTCATCTGCCCCTCAATTTTCAAACGCGCCTTGTTACTTGCTGAACTTGTAAAAGTGTATTAATTTTCCTGACGGACACATGTCAGCTTCTAGTTGGTTTGACTTTTCAAATATGTCATTTTTCTCTCTCCACCAGAAATTGACATGTGACATTTAGGGGCAAACTGATACATTTTTTTAAAGTTAAAAGGGCTAATTGATGAAGTTTTTCAAGTGGAGAGGTGGTAACAAAGTGCATCTGACAATTGAGGGGTGAAATTTTTACTTTTTAAACCAAGTCTAGAGCAGGGCCGGCCCTGGGGGTGGGCAACAAGTGCCACCGCCCAAGCCCCATGTCAAAAGGGGCTCAAAAAACAATATTTTTTTAATAATTTTAGTAGTTAATATTAAAAAGATAAAATTAAACAATAATTAATGGTAGATGAATTGGTAAGTCGAATCATAGTATCAACAAAATGATTAATTTTTATCACAATTTTTTACCGAGGACCCATTTTAATAATTTCTCTATTATTTTACCTAGGGCCCTCAATTTGTCAGGACCGAGCCTGGTTAGAGGACTATTTATGCATTAGGTATTCACTAAATCATATATATCATTTTATCATATTTATCATCATAGTATTTCATCAAGTAACCCATCTCCACATAATCCATAAATTATAATGTAAGTTTGAACATCACAATGCAATCTTTAAGCTTAGTAGAAATATTGGAGTCTCTTAATTTGTGCGGATGATGCAATCTCAGAAGTGAAAATCCTACTATTAATCAAACATAAAGTAACAAAAGATTGTGACAAGATCATAATGTGGTCACTTGGTATATATACATGATTGCATTTTACAGGAATGGACAAGGCCACGTATTTCATAGAGACACGCTAGTTTTGCATCAAACCAACCAGCTATTATTGGGATCAATGCCTCAGTTTTATTCCTCTCTGCCTTGATTGTGCCCAAAGCAACTTCAAAGAGCTGCCTTTAAGCTTGAGGTAATTGTGAAATTTTGTTCCTCAAAATGAGCTGCCTTTAAGCTTCATCATCTGTTGTACTGGAACATTCAAGTTTCTCATTGACTTCTTTCCCTTTCTACTTCATTTCGATCTGTATAAAGCCACGTGTTTCATATGCAACAGATACGACTCTTCTCCCTAAATATTCTGTATTTAAGGAAATGACAAGATCGAAGGGGAAAGCCAAATGAAAAGCAAGCAGAAGCAAGGTCTGCATTACAAGAGCCTAGAAAGGAAAATACTAAATGCCCCTTCTGAAAGATAACAAGCTTTACTGTGCACATATACAAAGGCTCAGTATTTAATATTGATACTCTCAAGCAATGAAAGAGAGAGAGCCAAATGCATTGTTAATATAGTGTTTCTTCCACGAAATCCTTTAATAATAGTAGTGCATATGTGAGAACATCTTCTTGCAACCTTTTAATCTTCGTGTTCTGCTTCGTAGAAATATCTGAGTCTCTCAATTTGTGCTGATGATGCAATCTCAAAATCCCAATCCTACAGATAATCAAACATAAAGTAAGAAAAATCATAATGTGGTCACTTCGTTTTGAAAGTAACATAAAATAAATTTATAGTCAAAGATATCAGACAGAGAAGCAAGATTTTCAAATTCATGCAAAAAGATATCACCATTTGGATTAGATATATGCAAGCTTATTCATAAGGCTTTACACCTCGGGATTCTTCAGCTCTGATTTGAAACTTTGCTACTTGGTCCCTGCAAAAGTCAAGAACCTCTTTTTTGTTTGTTTCCATAAATTGCAGACTCTGGGTTTCTGAAATTCAAATCAAACATACATACAATGTTTGGAATGTGCAAAATTTTGAATGTTACTAATTTCAATATAAATTATTAATTACCAAGGTTCCACTAACTTTTTGCATCTCTATTCTCCATTTCAGAGCTCTTGAACAAATTATCCTAATAACTTTTTATGGTTCAAATTGTATAATTCTATCAAGGAAACAAAAGCTATATGCAATCATAAGCAAGCCACAACAATAAACGAACACTTTTCAGGCCAACACCAAACTTACAAATTGCTTCTATAATTTAAACAAATATTGGAGTTATAAAACCCTTTCCTTTTTTAATGAAAAAATAGTAATATTTCCAAAGAGATCACACGAGAGCAAACAAAAACCCACTATCACACAAAATCTTAAAATCCTACTTCCAAACTCTCACAATCATCCAAAGGATGAACCATTTACGAATAAAAATACTAAAGAAAAGGGAATTACATTGATATAGCCTTGAGCTTCATGCTTTCCTTTTTGTGATGATATCTGAATTTTAAGCTTAAAGCTCATCAGAATATTGATGTGTGTTACCCATTAATCAAGTCCTAGTTTCAAACTCTATCTTAAATAGTGAATTAGAGCGGACTTCCAAGATAAAGACAGTGATATAGCTTTACGCTTCATAATCTGTTCTACAGGAGCATTCAACAAGGAAATCTCTAACGAATTCCTCTCTTTATATTCCTCAAAGAATAGAGCATGTAGCAGACTGTATAGCCATTAGTAAGAGTAGAAAGATGATAGGAGTACAATTAGCAATTAGTCCAATGTATACCATGAAGCCCAATATACTATGAGGGGCTTTGATGGAATGAAATTTGTCCACTCAGAGATCTGTGGACACAATAAAAGCACTAATTTTTCACACAGAAATATCAAAATGCTAAGACAATTAGAATACATATCAAGGTTTGAATTAAGACTATTCCCCTAAAACAAAACATCCATCAGCATATTAATGCATTTCAATTTTATGCAACGTTTGTCTTTCCATACTCAAATCAACAGAAACATAATTTTTCAAGCATGGTTTTAATGGGTTTCTACCAATGCATTGCATCATACTGCAATCAAACTAAAACATGAAGTAAAAGAACAATAAGTTTGAAATTAAGACCCCAAAGCTCCAAATAGATATATACTTGGCTCTTTAATATTGTGACAAACATAGTAGTCCTAGGCTCTCGGGCGAGCCTTTGCGCCTTTAGGGGTTTTAGAGGCGGCCAAAAAGCTCAAGGCACGGCCTTGCGCCTTGAGTGCGCCTCAGCGCCTTGACTACTATGGTGACAAAGCTATTCAATGCAAAAACTTGGTTTGAGAGACCTACAAAGTTGAAAAGGATCTTGTATTAAACTGCGGCGAGCTCCACATATATATCAATGAAACCCAAAAAATTTCTAAGTTCCATACTCACATTGGACTTCATTTCTCTGCCCTGCAATAAAGAAAACTCACCATCACACAAAATCTTGACGTTTGATATTTGAAATTCAAGCTCAAAGCTCACCAAGTCAAACAGAATATTGATGCGTGTTGCCCATTAAGTCCTACTTCCAACCACTATCTTAAGAAATTCGAATAGTGAATTATAGCGGACTGCCAAAATAAAGACAGTGATATAGCTTTAAGCTTCATAATCTGTTCTACAAGAACATTCAAGTCTCTCAACTCAACAAGGAAAACTTCTAAAAAATCCTGCCACTAAAGAATTCGTTCAAAAGTTAACACTAATGACCATCAAAATATTCTCTCTTTTAATTCCTCAAAGCATGTGTATGACCATGATTTGAGTACAAGAACCTAGAAGGGAATTTACAAGATCATAGGAGAAACCCTTATCTCTTATTTCAACAATAACTTTATAGTTGCCTACAATGAAAAGCAAACAGATGCAAGATCTATATTACAATTGCCACAAGAACCTAGAAAGGAAAATACAAGGTGGATAAATGCCCCTTTTGAAACATAAAAAAGTACAGTAACTTCCAAAGACTGGGTTGATTCTCAGTGAAACCATGAGGGTAGACAGTTCACATCTTTGAACATGTTATCTAAGTCATTATGTCTATTGATTTCACATCTTTAGTCTATTGAAAAAGTTTGATTCTCTATAGAGTTCAAACCCTTTTCTTTCTAATTAAAAAAAACCGTAAACTTTCCAAAAAAATCACACAAAAAACCGTAAACTTTCCAAAAAAATCACACAAGAGCAAACAAAAACATATCCAATATTTTAAAAGAAACAGAGATTAACCCCTAAAAATGATTAATTCTTAAGTAGTTAAAACACAATTTTGGACATTCAAGAACACCTATCCAATATCAAGGAGCAATAACATTTCTTATTTCAGCCAGCTTCCTAATGGTGAAAGTTCACATAGACAAAGATTGTAATTATTTACCTGTGATGAATATAATGAGGACTTAATTCATCCTAATCTTACAAGGAAGTAAAATTACTGTGCTGAATTGACTGATGAGAAAAAGATATAAAAAATACTACACGCTTAGTGCAGCCAAATTTTATATACATAGATTCTCCAAAAATCAAATAGAAGCAGGAAACAAAGTGGGAAGAGAAGGAAAAGTAAAAGAATTCAAAAACATTATTAAGTGTCATTACGTTCATCACTTTCAGATCTTTAACAACAAAAATTAAACATTTTCTTGAAAGTCTGGATTAAAATCAAAATGAAACGGCAGACAACAGCAAACCATAAATGATCATACAAGAAAAATTAAACCTATTGATCAAAAGTAAAACTGCAAACTACACTTAAACCAATGCCTTGAAGGAAAAAAAACGTATTAAACAGTTTCAAAGAAACAGATACTGACCCTACCCTTCACAGAATGACACTTAAGATTGCTTTAGGTAACAAGAATCATTCTTTAAGCTGGATAAAGAAATACCTCAATTCAACTCTTCACCTCATATCCTTGGCTTTTTCAGAATGAAATCATCAGTTGCAGAAATATCGCGCATTTCATAGATAAATTCTGCAACTGATCACGTATTTCACCATCTTGTTATCTCCTGAGAAGCCCTTATCACGCATTTCATAAAATCAACTTGCCCATGGGGGTAAGGAAAATTTTATATCTGAAACCTTAATGAGGACGAGGAATGCATTTTCTGCCCCACAATAAACCTACTTTCAATTCTTACAACTAATTTATTGGTTGGGTACACCTGTCATCTTCATTACAACGGATAATATATATCCCTTGATCACAAAAATCCACCAAAATTTGAAGAGATAAGACGAATTTATAAAAGCTGCACAAGACAATACTGGTAAAGCTAGAGCTACAGATTTATGCTTTGACAAGTTCAATTTGATCGTTAGATAACAAAAGCTACAAATTCCGTTTAAATTCCAATTTTGCAACTATCCAACAAAAACATTCGATCAATTTCCTTACAGAATCAATTTATCATTGTCACAGCTGATAGTCTTCCTAAACAAAATCCAAAAGATTGAAATATCATAATGCAATCAACATAACGTAAAAGATGAAGTTTTAGAAATCAAGATCCCGAAGCTCCAAATTATCATAGAGTGACTCTTTGCTTTATTCAGGATTTCATTTTTCACGGATGAATAGTTGAACAATATTCTTACACTAATTTCACATAAAAAATACAAACCATAAACAGAAGTAGTTCATACAAAGATACAATGAGTCAAATTATATAGCTCGCTTTATATTTAAAGTCCGCTAACATTTTTTTTCCTTTTCCCATTGATGCAGCAGCTGAGAGTTTCAACAAATCAAATGGTTTCTCAGAAAGAATTTGAAGATAGTAATAGTTTCGGTTCACAATTATCTTACTTGGCTTTTTATGGGTTAGGAGGAAAATGAGAGGTAAGGACACAACCTGTGCTATGCACTATGCCCTTTATGCAGATGGTTTGTTCAGTAATAACCACTGTAGTTTCGATTCTAGTGCACAAAATAGACTATCTTTCCCATACAGACTGGCACTTTAAAGCATGACGACAACCAATTTTGAATTGGATCTTCACATATTCCACTCTAGAAATAGCATGCCCTGCATCCACGTCAATAGCTTCCAACCTTTTTCAACGACTAATGAGCAAAAAAATAATACTACACGCTTAATTCAACCAAAATTTATGTATAATGCTCAGAAATCCACATATAATTAGAAAAAGAAGTAAAAAGAAAAGGAGAGAAGACATAACTTGAACATATTCCTGAAAGTACTACAGACATCATTACAACAGATTTTTTATGCATTACCTTTAAAATCCTAATTTCAGACTCGTGTATGTGCGTTACCTTACAAATTCCCAACTTCTAACCACTTTTAATTGAACATGTTATTTAGTGTCATTACATTTATCACGTTCAGACCTATATTATATACAATTTCACAGTTGGTTCCCATACAGTCAACAAAGCACTTTCAGACCCCAAATAAAACAAACAACAGAAAGTCTGACTCACTATACAGTTAAAACCCTTTTCTCTTTTTTGCTAATAAATGAACTTAAAAGATCCAAAAGCTATTAATCAACATACAAGGTCAACCCAAAGGCTTTAACTGATAAAAATAGTAAATTGTTTCTATGCAGTTAAAACACTTTCAGAACCCAAACAATAAACAAATGAGAGAGAGGCATTCCTCTTGAAAGTCTGACTCACTATACAATTAAAGCCCTTTTCTTTTTTTCTATTAAATGAACATAAAAGATCTAAAAGCTAACAATAAACATATATACAGCATGCCTTCATAAATAATTACATGTTAATTAAGTAAAAAAACAATCTTTGACATTCAAGCCATTGACTTATCACAAGAAACAAAAATAAATACATAAATCACCTTGGTTAAAGATGCCTCTAAAAGTTTTCCATGAAGATTAAAAGATTTAAACATAACACAAGTATATCGGAAAAGCCAAAATTTCACATATTCAGAATTCTGTTCAAGATGAAGTTTCTCCACTAAAGATTGCTTCATGTAACAAGAAATCAGACTTATTATTTGAAAGTTGGCGTACGTCACTTCACCTTCCAGAAATAATTCCTAGTTTTTGCAAAATGACATTGTCAGTTGTACAAATATCCGCCAGTAGTTGTATTGTGGTGTTATCTCCTGAGAAACCCTTATCACGCATTTCATCAATAAGTTGCACTGCCCCTGACACATTCTTGTGCCGAAGAAACCCATGGATAATCACATTGTACGAGCAACTATTTGGTGAGCAGCCATCCCCTTCCATTTTTCTAAACAGTGTATACGCTTCTTCTAACAACCCTTCTCTGCAAAATCCACCAATCATCGTATTATATGTGTGCGCATTAGGCTTTACCCCTTCAGTTGAAAGTCCAGAAAACATTTCTTTTGCTTCTTCAAGCCTTCTAGCTTTGCACAAGCCATCCATGAG